>JARYZH020001823.1:0-21879 GCA_030021035.2 Notholithocarpus densiflorus | reverse complement strand
CGACCAACAAGAATAATTGGCTCAAGATCACGGACGATCCATATGGACGAATATGAGTTGTAATTTTTTACTATCCCATCAGACTTGATTTTTTAGACTTTAGGGGCATTTTTGTTGGTTTAAAGTGGTTTTGATCGTTCTAGAGGATTTTAGGGCATTTTGCTCATTTTAGCAATGTTGAGGGTTATTTTTTAATCATTTTAGATGTTTTGGGCATTTTGGTCATTTTTGTGATATCTAGATTTGACAGCACATTCTAGCCGTTACAGGGGTATTTTGGTCATTTTCGACGTTTTCGGGTTATTTTAGTCGTTTTAGAGCTTTTGAGGCTATTTTGGTCAATTAAGAGGTTTTGAGGGGTTTTTTTGTGCGGACATTTTGTGGTTTGAGGGTATTTTGGTGATTTTGGGAGTATATTGGCAATTCTAGTGATCTCAAGGATATTTTATTATCAAAAAAAATTATTTTACCCGTGAGAATTTTCGAAATATCAAATTACCGATAAATACACCAAAACCTCTAAAATGATCCCCCTAGAACTGCCAAAATGACTAAAATGCACCACGAATGTCCAAAATATCCCAAAACCCTAAAAAATAACCAAAACACCCCTAAAACAACGAAAATAACCTTTAAAACTTTTAAAATGACGAGATTGCCATTGAAACCTCAAAAATAAGCAAAATACCCTCGAAAGCTTTGAAAATGACCAAAATACCCCTAAACTAAGGCAAAATACACTCGATTTTTTAGACTTTAGGGGTATTTTGGCTGGTTTCATGTTGTTTTTCTCATTCTAGAGGATTTTAGGGCATTTTGCTTAAATTTGTAATGTCGAGGGGTATTTTTTAATCATTTTAGATGTTTTGGGCATTTTGGTCATTTACAAGGTATCGAAATTTGACAGCACATTCTAGCCGTTTCAGTGGTATTTTTGTCATTTTAGGGGTTTTCGGGTTATTTTAGTCGTTTTGGAGATTTTGAGGCTATTTTGGTCAATTAGAGGTTTTGGGGGAGTTTTTTCTGGACATTTTGTGGTTTTGGGGTATTTGGGTAATTTTGGCGATTTTGGGAGTATATTGGCCGTTTTAGTGATTTCAAGAGTATTTTTTTTTTTTCAAAAAAGAATTATTTTAGCCTAGAGAATTACCAAAATATCAAAAAAGATATAAATACACCAAATCCTCTAAAATGACCCCCTTAGAACTGCAATAATGACTAAAATGCCACACGAATGTCCAAAACATCCCAAAGCCCAAGAAAATGACCAAAATGCCCCCAAAAATGATCACAATACTCCCGGAAACTTTTAAAATGACCAAAACACGATTGAATCCTCAAAATAAGCAAAATACCCTTGAAACCTCTGAAAATGACCTAAAAACCCTAAGCCAAAATACAGTCGAGGTTTCAAGTTGCTTTGCTCATTCTAGAGGATTTTATGGCATTTTACTCATTTTAGCAATGTCGAGGTTTATATTTTAATCAATTTAGATGTTTGTGGTATTTTTGCTGTTTACGAGGTATCAAGATTTGACAGCTCGTTCTAGCCGTTTCATGATATTTTGGTCATTTTAGTGGTTTTCGGGTAATTTTAGTCATTGCTTTTGAGGCTATTTTGGTCAATTAAGAGGTTTCGGGGATTTTTTTTAGGACAGTTTGTGGTTTTGGGGGGTTATTTAGGTGATTTTGGGAGTATAATGGTCATTCTAGTGATTTCTAGGGTATTTTTTTTGTTAAAAAAAATTTATTTTCCTCGAGAGAATTACCAAAATATCAACAAATCGATAAATACACCAAAACCTCTAAAATGACCCACTTAGAATTGCCAAAATGACTAAAATGCACCACGAATATCCAAACTGACCGAAATGCCCCCAAAACAAACATAGTACCCACAGAAACTTTTAAAATGACCAAAATACCATTGAATCCTCAAAATTGGCAAAATACACTTCAAACCTCTAGAAATGACCTAAATACCCCTAAACTAAGCCAAAATACACCCGATTTTTTAGACTTTGGGGGTATTTTGGTCGGTTTCAAGTTGCTTTGCTCATTCTAGAGGATTTTTGGACATTTTGCTCATTTTAGCAATGTCGAGGTGTATATTTTAATCAATTTAGATTTTTGGGTTATTTTGGCCGTTTACGAGATATCGAGATTAGACAGCTTATTCTAGCAGTTTCAGGGGCATTTTGTTCATTTTAGAGGTTTTCGGGTTATTTTAGTAATTTTAGAGCTTGTCTGACCGTGTGCCTTACCAATCCATCCAACCACCAATTGGTGAAGGATGAGGGGGCACAAATCTTTTATAGCATTCGATCGCAAACCAAGCCTATTGGTATTGGAGCAAATTGTGAAATCCCTCACAATGCGGCTCCAACGACTTGAACCTATGACATTGGCTTTGATACCACTTGTCGGATCGTGTGCCATACCAATCCATCCAACCACCAATTGGTGAAGGATGAGGGGGCACAAATATTTTATAGCATTCGATCGCAGACCAAGCCCTTTGGTATTGGAGCAAATTGTGAAATCCTTCACAGAGCTTTTGAGGCTATTTTGATCAATTAGGAGGTTTCAGGGAGTTTTTGATTGGACATTTTGTGTTTTTGGGGGGTATTTTAGTGATTTTGGGAGTATAATGGCAATTCTAGTGATTTCTAGGGTACTTTTTTTGTTAAAAAAATTTTATTTTCCCCGAGAGAATTACCAAAATATCAAAAAAATCGATAAATACACCAAAACCTCTAAAACGAACAGCTTAGGACTACCAAAATGACTAAAATGAACCACGAATATCCAAAATATCCGTAAACCCTCGAAAATGACCTAAACGCCCCCAAAAATACCCACAGAAACTTTTAAAATGACCAAAATACCATTGAATCCTCAAAATAGGCAAAATATCGTTGAAACCTCTGAAAATGACCTAAATACCCCTAAACAAAGCCAAAATACACTTGATTTGTTAGACTTTGGGGGTATTTTGGTCGGTTTCAACTTGCTTTGCTCATTCTAGAGGATTTTAAGTCATTTTGCTCATTTTAGCTATGTCGAGCTGTATATTTTAATCAATTTAGATGTTTGGGGTATTTTGGCCGTTTACGAGGCATCAAGATTTGACTGCTCATTCTAGCCATTTCTGGGGTATTTTGATAATTTTAGAGGTTTTCGGGTTATTTTAGTCGTTTTATAGCTTTTGAGGCTATTTTGGTCAATTAAGAGGTTTCGAGGGGTTTTTTTTGGGGCATTTTGTGATTTTGGGGGGTATTTTGGTGATTTTGGGTGTATAATGGCCATTCTATTGATTTCTAGGGTATTTTTTTGTGTTAAAAGAAATTTATTTTCATCGAGAGAATTACCAAAATATCAAAAAATCGATAAATACACCAAAACCTCTAAAAGGACCCACTTAGGACTGCCAAAATGACTAAAATACACCACGAATATCCAAAATATCCATAAACCCTAGAAAATGACTGAAACGCCCCCAAAGCAAACACAATACCCACAGAAACTTTTAAAATGACCAAAATACCATTGAATCCTCAAAATAGGCGAAATACCCTTGAAACTTCTGAAAATGACCTAAATACCCCTAAACTAAACCAAAATAAACTCGATTTTTTAGACTTTGGAGGTATTTTGGTTGGTGTCAAGCTGCTTTGCTCATTCTATAGGATTTTAGGGTATTTTACTCGTTTTAGCATTGTCGATGTGTATATTTTAATCAATTTAGATGTTTGGGGTATTTTGGCCGTTTCCGAGGTATCGAGATTTGACAGCTTAGTCTAGCAGTTTCAAGGTTATTTTGGTCATTTTAGAGGTTTTCGGGTCATTTTAGAGCTTTTGAGGCTATTTTGGTCAATTAAGAAGTTTCGGGGGTTTTTTTTGTGTGGACATTTTGTGGTTTTGGGAGTATTTTGGTGATTTTGAGAGTGTAATGGCCATTCTAGTGATTTCTAGGGTATTGTTTTGTCAAAAATAAATTATTTTACCTGAGAGAATTAGCAAAATATCAAAAAACTTATAAATACACCAAAACCTCTAAAATGACCCGCTTAGAATTGCCAAAATGAGTAAAATGCACCACGAATATCCAAAATATCCCAAAACACTAGAAAATGACCGAAACGCCCCCAAAACGACCACAGTACCCACGGAAACTTTTAAAATGACCAAAATACCATTGAATCCTCAAAATAAGTAGAATACAGTTGAAACCTTTGAAAATGACCAAGATACCCCTAAACTAAGCCAAAATACACTCGATTTTTTAGACTTTGGGGGTATTTTGGTTGGTTTCAGGTTGCTTTGCTCATTCTAGAGGATTTTAGGTCATTTTGCTCATTTTAGCAATTTCGAGGTGTATATTTCAATCAATTTAGATGTTTCAGGTATTTTGGCCGTTTACGAGGTATCGAGATTTGACTACTCATTCTAGACATTTCAGGGGTATTTTGGTAATTTTAGAGGTTTTGGGTAATTTTAGTTGTTTTAGAGCTTTTGAGGCTATTTTGGTCAATTAAGAGGTTTCGAGGGGTTTTTTTTTGGGACATTTTGTGGTTTTGGGGTTATTTTGGCGATTTTGGGAGTATATTGGCCATTCTAGTGATCTAAGGGATATTGTTTTGTCAAAAAAATTATTTTACTCGTGAGAATTACGAAAATATTAAAATACCTATAAATACACCAAAACCTCTAAAATGATCCCCTTAGAACTGCCAAAATGACTAAAATGTACCCCGAATGTCCAAAATATTCCAAAGCCCTAGAAAATGACCAAAACACCCCTAAAACGACGAAATTAACTACGAAAACTTTTAAAATGACCAAACTGCTATTGAAACCTCAAAAATAAGCAAAATACCCTCGAAAGCTCTGAAAATGACCAAAATACCCCTAAACTAAGCCAAAAATACACTTGATTTTTTAGAATTTAGGGGTATTATGGTTGGTTTCAAGTTTTTTTGCACATTCTAGAGGATTTAGGGCATTTTGCTCATTTTAGCAATGTCGAGGGGTATTTTTTAATCATTTTAGATATTTGAGGCATTTTGGTCATTTATGTGATATTCAGATTTGACAACACATTCTAGCCATTACAGGGGTATTTTGGTCATTTTAGACATTTTCGGGTTATTTTAGTCGTTTTAGAGCTTTTAAGGCTATTTTGGTCAATTAAGAGGTTTCGAGGGGGGTTTTTTTAAGACATTTTGTGGTTTGAGGGTATTTTGGTGATTTTGGGAGTATATTGGCAATTCTAGTGATCTCAAGGATATTGTTTTGTCAAAAAAAATTATTTTACCCGTGAGAATTACCAAAATATCAAACTACCTATAAATACAACAAAACCTCTAAAATGATCCCCCTAGAACTGCCAAAATGACTAAAATGCACCACGAATGTCCAAAATATCTCAAAACCTTAGAAAATAACCAAAACGCCCCCAAAACAACAAAAATAACCTCTAAAACTTTTAAAATGACGAGACTGCCATTGAAACCTCAAAAATAAGAAAAATACTCTCGAAAGCTCTGAAAATGACCAAAATACCCCTAAACTAAGCCAAAATAAACTCGATTTTTTAGACTTTAGGGGTATTTTGGTTGTTTTCAAGTTGTTTTGCTCATTCTAGAGGATTTTAGGGTATTTTGCTCAAATTAGTAATGTCGAGGGGTAGTTTTTAATCATTTTAGATGTTTGGGGCATTTTGCTCATTTACGAGGTATCGAGATTTGACAGCACATTCTAGTTGTTTCAGGGGTATTTTTGTCATTTTAGAGGTTTTTAGGTTATTTTAGTTGTTTTGGAGATTTTGAGGCTATTTTGGTCAATTAGAGGTTTCGGGGGAGTTTTTTCTAGACATTTTGTGGTTTTGGGGTATTTTGGCAATTTTGGGAGTATATTGGACATTTTAGTGATTTCAAGAGTATTTTTTTGTCAAAAAAAAAAAATTATTTTACACGAGAGAATTACCAAAATATCAAAAAAGCTATAAATACACCAAAACCTCTAAAATGACCCCCCTTAGAACTGCAATAATAACTAAAATGCAACACGAATGTCCAAAACATCCCAAAGCCCAACAAAATGACCAAAATACCCCTAAAAATGACCACAATACTCCCGGAAACTTTTAAAATGACCAAAACACGATTAAATCCTTAAAATAAGCAAAATACCCTAGAAACCTTTGAAAATCACCTAAATAGCCTATGCCAAAATACACTCGATTTTTTAGACTTTTGAGGGTATTTTGGTCGGTTTCAAGTTGCTTTGCTCATTCTAGAGGATTTTATGGCATTTTACTCATTTTAGCAATGTCGAGGTTTATATTTTAATCAATTTAGATGTTTGTGGTATTTTGGCCATTTACGAGGTATCAAGATTTGACAGCTCATTCCAGCCGTTTCAGGGTATTTTAGTCATTTTTGAGGTTTTCGGGTTATTTTATTCATTTTAGAGCTTTTGAGGCTATTTTGGTCAATTAAGAGGTTTTGGGGATTTTTTTTGTGGACATTTTGTGGTTTTGGGGGTGATTTAGGTGATTTTGGGAGTATAATGGTCATTCTAGTGATTCCTAGGGTATTTTTTTTGTTAGAAAAAATTTATTTTCCCCGAGAGAATTACCAAAATATCAACAAACCGATAAATATATCAAAACCTCTAAAATGACCCGCTTAGAATTGCCAAAATAACTAAAATGCACCACGAATTTCCAAAATGACCGAAACGCCCCCAAAACAAACACGGTACCCAGAGAAACTTTTAAAATGACCAAAATACCATTGAATCCTCAAAATAGGCAAAATACACTTGAAACCTCTGAAAATGACCTAAATACCCCTAAACTAGGCCAAAATACACTCGATTTTTTAGACATTGGGGGTATTTTGGTCGGTTTCAAGTTGCTTTGCTCATTCTAGAGGATTTTAGGACATTTTGCTCATTTTAGCAATGTCGAGGTATATATTTTAATCAATTTAGATGTTTGAGTTATTTTGGCCGTTTACGAGGTATCGAGATTTGACAGTTTATTCTAGCAGTTTCAGGGGTATTTTGGTCATTTTAGAGGTTTTCGGGTTATTTTAGTCATTTTAGAGCTTTTGAGGCTATTTTGGTTAATTAAGAGGTTTTGGGGAGTTTTTTTTTGGACATTTTGTGTTTTTGGGGGGTATTTTGGTGATTTTGAGAGTATAATGGCAATTCTAGTGATTTCTAGGGTATTTTTTTTGTTAACAAAATTTTATTTTCCCTGAGAGAATTACCAAAATATCAAAAAACTGATAAATACACCAAAACCTCTAAAAGGACTCACTTAGGACTGCCAAAATGACTAAAATGCACCACGAATATCCAAAATATCCGTAAACCCTAGAAAATGACCGAAATGCCCACAAAACAAACACAATACCCACAAAAACTTTTAAAATGATCAAAATGCCATTGAATCCTCAAAATAGGCAAAATGCTATTGGAAATCTGAAAATGACCTAAATACCCCTAAACTAAGCCAAAATACACTTGATTTGTTAGACTTTGGGGGTATTTTGGTCGATTTCAAGTTACTTTGCTCATTCTTGAGGATTTTAAGTCATTTTGCTCATTTTTGCAATGTCGAGGTGTATATTTTAATCAATTTAGATGTTTGAGGTATTTTGGCCGTTTACGAGGTATCGAGATTTGACTGCTCATTCTAGCCATTTTAGGGGTATTTTGGTCAATTAAGAGGTTTCAAGGGTTTTTTTTTTTTTTTTTGGCATTTTGTGGTTTTGGGGGGTATTTTGATGATTTTAGGAGTATAATGGCCATTCTATTGATTTCTAGGGTATTTTTTTGTGTTAAAAAAAAATTATTTTCCCCGAGAGAATTACCAAAATATCAAAAAACCGATAAATACACCAAAACCTCTAAAATGACCCACTTAGAACTTCCAAAATGACTAAAATACACCACGAATATCCAAAATATCCATAAACCCTAGAAAATGACCGAAACGCCCCCAAAGCAAACACAATACCCACGGAAACTTTTAAAATGACCAAAATACCATTGAATCCTCAAAATAGGCAAAATACACTTGAAACCTCTGAAAATGACCTAAATACCCCTAAACTAAGCCAAAATACACTTGATTTGTTATACTTTGGGGGTATTTTGGTCGGTTTCTAGTTGCTTTGCTCATTCTAGAGGATTTTATGGCATTTTACTCATTTTGGCAATGTCAAGGTTTATATTTTAATCGATTTAGTTGTTTGTGGCATTTTGGCTATTTACGAGGTATCAAGATTTGACAGCTCATTCTAGCCGTTTCTTGGTATTTTGGTCATTTTAGAGGTTTTCGGGTAATTTTAGTCATTGCTTTTGAGGCTATTTTGGTCAATTAAGAGGTTTCGGGGATTTTTTTTTTTGGACATTTTGTGGTTAATCCCGAAAGGGCGGTCTAGGCAAAAGATAGGGGAAAAGACCCTGGGCATGGCGAAAATTCCTTAAGGGACGTCATGGGCAAAAATTAAATGGCATGGAAAAAAGAAAAGAAAAAGAAAAAGAAAAGAAGAATAATGATAATAAGCAAAGATAATAAATAGATGATTCTCTCATTGCTCAAATTAAAAGATGATAAACTTTTTCCATAGGGGATTTGGAACATTCCAATCCTTATTAAATTCATAAGAAAAGACATGAGAGTCATAAAGTGTAGAAAAGTAAAATTTGGGGCATATCAAGGTGGTCGGTCAGTCCTTCTTTCTTTTTATTGGACTTTTTGTAAGCTTTCTCAGCTATGTGAACCCACTTCATGACAGCCTCTAAGTCATTTCTTGTACCCTAAAGTTGGATGAAGCAATTAGAGCCTCTCATATGGCTATATCTGGAAAAGAAAAGAGAGAAGGAGAGAAAGCATGAGTAAATGGAAAATAGAGAGAGAGAGAGAGAGAGAGAGAGAGAGAGAGAGAGTGCAAAAATAAAAAATATAATTCAAAGATGGTATAAGAAGCCTCAATGGGTTGAAAATCGAAAGGCAACCCATGCAAAAGTTAGAGGAATCCCACTAGGTTGAGGACCTAGGCAAAATTTAGGGATTAAAGGTTTCAACCAAGATCATGCCAAGTAGGAATCCAAAGGTTGGTAGCAGTACGAAGGAGAGGTTCATCCACCTTGATTTGATTGTATGGGAAGATGCAAGAATAACTGAAAGGGATGAGAGCCTCTTTGAAACTAGGGCCAAGCATCTTGAGCCATGCCAAGACCTCTAAAGGAGAGATTTTTGTCATTGGAAAGCTTTGAGAAGTGTTTTCTAAGGTAAGAATTTGTTTGGTGAAGGTTTGGAGGCCTCAACGGTTATTTTAGACTTGAATTGAGGCAATTAGGATTTCTAGCCCTTGGTACACGCATACAGAGTCAAGACTGTGCACACATGGTCAAGACCTGCGTACACAGGCTCGTGTCTGCGCACGCAGGAAGGCAGGCAGAACCAAGTTTTCCCCTATTTTGATTGTCTTTTCTCCACAAAAGCTTCTCCAAGCACAATTCAAGCTCAGAATTTCCAAATATCAAAGGTCAAGAATAGCAAAATTGCACAAAGTTTCCACAATGAGAAAGATGTTCTAAAATACAACCCAATGTCTCAAATCAAATCCAAAGTGCAAGAAGGTATGCTAAAAAGAGAAAGATAATAAAAACAACAAAAAAAGAAATATGCTATGCTATGCTATCTGTGTCTATGTCTGTCTATCTGTCTGCCCACTGGATCAGCAGAAATGCCTCTTCCTCGGCTGATGGCTTGGAGTCGACTCTGAACCTACACTGCCATCACCACCATCACTATCATCATC
Source organism: Notholithocarpus densiflorus (assembly GCA_030021035.2). Classification (NCBI taxonomy): domain Eukaryota; kingdom Viridiplantae; phylum Streptophyta; class Magnoliopsida; order Fagales; family Fagaceae; genus Notholithocarpus; species Notholithocarpus densiflorus. The sequence continues at coordinate 12,034 of JARYZH020001823.1, read as the reverse complement.
ATCGTCGTCATCACTAGCACCTTCACCGCCGTAGAGCTACCTGGAATACTTGATCACCTCCAACATGAGGTTCCCCGCAAGCCAAACAAGCTCCTCGTGCTCCTGCAAAGTAGGCTAAATTGAAGGAGGACAGTGTTAGGACAAAGGTTGAGAGATGCAAGAAAAGTAAAGGAAGAATAAGAGAGAACTCACCGCCCGTGTACCCTCAGGAAAGGGGTAACTCGTGACATTTGTACTGCGACCCTTCGGACACTCTGGAGCAAAGCCGTTAGGACCGTAAGCATAGACCGACTAGGCCAGACAAGTAGGGTCGATAGGAACACTAGTAGCAGGACCAGCCTAACATAAGTATTTCGTTTGAATATCACCAATGTACAAAAGGGAAAAACAATGAATGGTTGAAAGAAGAAAGAACACATACCATGGCAGTAAGGGAGGGCATGAGGCAAGTTTTGCTAAACTCGCCATAGCCCAGCTCATTCGCACCTCGCTCACCATAGGGTATGCTCGGCCTCCACAGGTCGTACTCCGCAGTCGTCATGGAATGAGAGGTAAGCATGAACTCAAGGGGGGTCCATTAGAACCTAGGGCACATCCGCACCCACCAGCTGGCAGCGCACACTTTCTGCCAAGTAAATCACCCTCAATTTGACACCCTCAAGGGGTTGGGTGATCCCAGAAGTGATGATAGCAGTCGCCTGCGAATTCGGGTCCACAACAAGATTAACGCCAACCTAGGGACTCCATACTATCTATGACAACACATAGGATTAGAAAGAAAATCCTAAGAAGTATGCAAGAGAAAAATGGGAAGCAATATGTTCCTAACTTACATCATCAAGGGAAAGCCTATCAAAATGGGGCCGGATCGAGGTGATGCTCTTCAAATTCACCACATCTCCCTGAGCAATAAGACCATACTCCACGGCCTAGCATGAAAAAGATGACAGTTTGCAAGAGGTTATGACAGAGTTTGCAAGATACAGATATGACAGTTTGCAAGATGGCAGTTTGCAAGAGGTTATGACACAGTTTACAAGATACAGATATGACAGTTTGCAAGAGATTATGGCATAGTTTGCAAGGTACAGACATGGTAGTTTGTAAGATGACAGTTTGCAAGATGTGAATATGAATGCAGTTTGTAAGAATATGATACATAGTCTTAGCCTAAATGACATGTGGATACATCTAACCACAAGGGTTGAGAACACATAAGCTACAAGAGAAAAGGATGAGAAACTAACCTCGAGGAGCTTCCAAGGCCCCACTAGCTGGTGCAAAGTCCCCTGGCTAAGCGTATCCAAGGAGGAATAAAAATAGGCCAAGCATGCCTGACCCTAGTTAGCATCCCTCACCCTCTCAAAGTCTCAGAAAAGGGTCAACCACCTCAAGGACACCGTCTATCCCCCATTGGCGAAGAAGTACGCCCCCAATAGGTACAGCAAAAAGAACCTAGCCATCCTGGCACACTCCTCGGCCATCCCCTATGGACGACGCACGAAATCCGCCTTAAGGTTGGTGTAGCGGATTGTCTCTGTAGTATACCTCCTCCTAAGCAACTCTAGACCCAGCCAAGTGCCTAACTTGCCCTCCAAGTTTATCAAGGCCTTATCAAACCACAGGCTAGTCTTGCGGTGGAAGTCATAGGGAGTGATGGTCATCTCCCGATCAGAAATTTGAAAGGTGTGGGTAGTATCCCACCACCTCTTAGCCAAGGTCTGCAACAAGATGACACTAGTGGATCTCTCAGGAAGTAAACGAATGATGGGCTCGAAGCCCACAACACATATATGGCCTCAAGTCTCCTAGTTAAGAATTTCGTACCATACCAGTACCCGGTTGGTACTTCCTCTGCCGAAATAGGGAGGTAAAACCTGCAAAAAGAAAATGAGATTAAATTCACAATTAGGTGAAAAGGATGGTGGAAAAGTTATATGGGATTCACATTAGAATGAAATATGACATGGGACATACAGTTGGCTGCAAAAATGGTGAGGAATAATGTTAAAATCGCAAACAGATGAAATACAAATGGAAAAGTAGTTCAAATGCTAAAAGTAAGGTTTCTGCCAGGCGGCATGCATGCACAGGAATGTGGCTGCATGCATAGGCACTCTACACACGTGCGAATGCTGAAACTTGCATGCACATAAACTAAAGAACAAATACACACATGCAAGAACATGCCTGCTTGCACGTGAGTGCAAGATATGGATGCAAGAACATGCTTGTGCACACAGGTCCGAACCTGCGCACACATGAATGCATACAGAAGGTTGTTCTTTGACATTTTCAAGTTTTTTCTATCAAAACTCATCCTAAACATGTTCTCAACCCTCCTAAAGTGTCAAGCTTTCATTTAAACCCATCCCACAGCAAAACCTAAGCATTTATAAACCTTAATACAGATTAAAATGGAAGATTAAAGGAAAAACATGAAAATGAAAAAAGTGGAAAAAACTTACCGATCCGGTCCTTGCACCCTCAGAGAGATGGTGTTGTGATCTGTAGGTCAAGGAACTCTTCTTGGAATTTGGTGCCATTGAAGGAGATGAGAGAGTTTGAGAGAGACGTTGAGATTGAAGGAGGGGATGAGAGTCAGATTGTGATGGAATGAGAAAGAGGCAGAAGGTTATTGTAGAGACAGTTAGAGAGAATATGAAGAGATAAGGGTGATGAAGAGAATGAAAAGAAAAAAGAAGAAGAAACAGTTGGTAACCGTTGGAGAAAAAAAGATGAAGAGATGGGACCAAAAGGAATAAATAAGACTCCAGCTCCAATGGGCCTTGGGCTTATCTATCAACTCTTGACAAGTCCAAAGTTACCATTAATTATATTTAATACCACTATATAAATATAATTACACTCTTGGCCTTATTAATAAATTATATCCCAAGACTCTAATGATATCATTTGACCCTTCCATGAAATATCCATAGTGAACAAAGTCATAATGAACTGTCACTTTGTAAACAACTATTTTATCCTTGAGTACTCGGTTTAATCTTTTAGTTATTCATATTTATTGAAATCCGATTTCAATAAATATAAACTTTAGTAACTCCTTACTAAAGTGGGCGCCCTGAATAACTAGTTCCCATTAAACTTATCTCAAGGGGATATTTCGTGTCTCTATAAAAAGATATTATGGTTTCCATCTTGAGAATATGCGTTCCCTCAACACTACGTGTGGTAACCCAACATACTGAGGTTTTGAGCGTCAATATTAGATCTCACTCCTGATATACCAAAGTAACCTACATTTCATGATCAGATTCACTATCCTCTCAGGATTGAGAGTCTATGAAATTAGAAGTCATAAGATTAATCATTCAGGTGATAGTTGTTGATTGAATAATTAATCTCACAGCAGTCCAGTTCAATATGTTTTAACACTTAAGACACATCAACACATCAACTAGAAGTCTCCACTTCCATGATCAAGACAAACCATCTTAGTTGATGTGTTATAGTCTTTGCAAATGAAACGCCCAATTTCATCACCGACTACGAACTACGTTTTGAGTTTACAAGGAACTTGTGATTTATATCTTCTGTGACTAAATCACATAAATCACATACAATGCATCTCAAGGACTATGATAATGTCCCATTAGTTCATTTATAAATAGTCTCATATAATTAAACAATTTAATTATTTATGACATGCCAATAATTGGATTTTGGGGAATAAACCCCAACAATAACATGTACTATGTAAATTTTAGAATTTACGAACAATAAAGTGTACCTTGGTGCGGTGAAATTCAAAACCAAAGATTAGAAGTACTTGGGAACACTTTTAATCTTCACTCCAATTCCACTTATGCCCAAGAAGTGTGGTCTCTCAATCAGTTTATATGTATGTGTTCAAGGGAGAATAAGAGAGTGTCTTACACTCACATACACACCATTTCCATACCCATGAAAATCCTGTATGTTTCTCTCCTTATACATAACTGATTATCTAATTGGGCTAGCCTTTTGGGCCATTTCAATTGGGATTAGTATGTGGCTTGGAGTGGGACCAAAAGGGACAAATATGACACTAGCTCCAATGGGTTTTGGGCTTTTCTGTCAACTCTTGACAAGCCCAAAATTACCATTAATTATATTTAATACCACTATATGAATATAATTGCACTCTAGGTCTTATTAATAAATTATATCCCAAGACTTTATTATACATTCAACCCCTTTATTAAAATATTCGTAGTAATACAAAGTCATGAATGTTGACTGCCACTTTGAAGATTACTACATCATAATCCTTGAGTACTCGGTTTAATCTTTTAAGTTATTTATCATATATTTATGAAATCCAATTTCATAAATATATACTTTAGTAACTTCTTACTAAAGTAGTTAGGCCTAACATTCTGAATAACATACTGAGGTTTTGATCATAACTTTAGATCTCAATCTTGATATAAAAAGAAGCCTACACTTCATGATCAGGTTCTTCTTTCAGGATTAAGAGTTGATATAAATAGAAGTCGTGAAATTTATTATTCATTTGACAGCCGTTAGTAAAATAATAAATCGCACAGCGGTCCAGTTCAATATGTCTTAACACTTAAAACATATCAACATATCAACTAGAAGTATCCATTTCCATGATCAAGACAAATCATCTTAGTTAATATGTTATAGTCTTCACAGATGAAATGCCCAATTTCATCACCAACTACGAACTAAAATTCTGAGTTTACAAAGAACTTTTGATTTATATCTTCTGTGACTAAATCACATACTATGCATCTCATGGACTATATGATAATGTCCAAATATTCATGTTACCATTATTTTAGATAATAATAAAATAGCTTTATTAATCACAACATAATGTCATACATAGCATCATATAATAGGATTTAAAGGGCACATATCCTAACAATCTCTTACTTGCCCTAAAGACTATTGTGCACTAATCTAACTCTCATTCCTTCCAAATGTGACTCTAAAGTCCTTTGGGGCATGGCTTTGGTAAAAGGATTTGCTAGATTACTTGCACTATCAATCTTTGCTACTACTACATCTCCTTGAGCAACAATGTCTCGAATGATGTGATACTTTCTTTCTATGTGCTTTCCTTTCTTGCGATTCCTTGGATTTTCGGATTGTGCAACTGCTCCACTATTGTCGCAAAACAATGTGATAGGAACTTGCTCCATTCTCACAACACCAAGATCAGAAAGGAATTTCTTGAGCCAAATAGCTTCCTTTGTCGCTTCACAAGAAGCAACATATTCAGCTTCCATGGTGGAGTCAACAATACAAGATTGCTTAACACTCCTCCAACTTATGACTCCACCTCCCAAGGTGAACACACAAACTAAAGTGGACTTTCTAAAATCAAGATCTGATTGAAAATCTGAATCTGTATAACCAATGGGAATCAAATCCTTACTATGGTAAACAAGCATATAATCTCTCGTTCTCCTTAGATACTTGAGAATATACTTTACAGCTTGCCAATGTTTAAGTCCTAGATTTGATTGATATCGGCTAACCATTCCAACTGAATAACAGATATCTGGTCTAGTACAAAGCATGACATACATGAGACTTCCCACTACAGAAGCGTAGGGAATTTGTCTCATCATATTTTCCTCTTCAAGAGTCTTAGGCCTTTGGTCATCATACAGAGGAACTCCATGTCTAAAAGGAAGTAATCCTTTCTTGGAATTTTGCATGCTAAACCGTTCTAAAACTTTATCTATATATCCAGCTTGTGACAAGCCTAACATCATATTCTTGCGGTCTCGCCAAAGCTTGATCCCTAGAATAAAGTTAGTTTCGTCCAAGTCTTTCATATCAAATTGGCTTGACAACCAAATCTTTACTGATGACATTACCCCTACGTCATTTCCAATGAGTAGAATGTCATCAACATAAAGCACTAGGAACATTACTACTTTATCTCGATGTCTTTTGTACACACATGGTTCATCAAGATTTTGTTCAAAACCAAATGACTTGAATGCTTGATCAAATCTGATGTTTCATGATTTAGATGCTTACTTAAGTCCATAAATGGACCTTTTCAACTTGTATACCATATGCTCTTGGTTCTTTGCTATGAAACCTTCCAGTTGCATCATATAGATTTCTTCTTCAAGATTGCCATTAAGAAATGCAGTCTAGAAATCCATTTGCCAAATCTCATAATAATAATGACCAGCAATAGATAAGAGAATTCTGATAGATTTAAGCATTGCTACTGGTGAAAAGGTTTCTTAATAATCAATACCTTCTTTTTGTGTATACCCTTTTGCCACTAGCCTTGCTTTAAGGGTTTCAACCTTTCCATATATCCCTCTCTTCCTCTTGTAAACCCATTTACAACCAACAGGTTTAATGCCGTTAGGTGCCTTTACAAGATTCCAAATTTGATTGGAATACATAGAATCCAATTCAGATTTCATAGCTTTGACCCAATGATGTGCATCTATATCTTTCATTGCCTCTTCATAAGTGTAAGGATCAAATTTAGCCTCTTCTGAGATAGCTTCATAAGTTTCTCCCAGACTTATAAATCTTACAGGTGACCTAACAATCCTCCCACTACGACGAGGCTCTTGTGTACTAGTCATCTCATGAGTAATATCTTGTGGTGTATCCAATACAACCACATCATTCCTAGTTTCATCCATTGATTGTTCAATTACAGGTTCATTCACTTCGGCCAAAACAACTCTACTTTTAGGAGTATAATAATTCATATAGTCATTTTTCAAAAATTTGGCATTTGTACTAACAAACACTTTATTATCTTTATGACTATAGAATAAACCTTTAACAGTTCTTTTGGATACCCTACAAAGAAAACCACTTCTGTTTTAGATTGTAACTTGTCAGACTTTCCTTTCAACACATGTGTTGGACAACCCCAAATATGGAGATGTCTCATACTAGGCTTACGCCCAATCCACAACTCTACAGGTGTATTAGGAATAGACTTCGAAGGTACTAAATTTAGAAGATACGTTGTAGTATTTAAGGCATATCCCCAAAAAGAAATTGGTAGAGTTGAATAACTCAAAATGGATCTAACCATATCTAAAAGAATCTATTCCTTCTTTTTGCTACACCATTTTGTTGTGGTGTTCCAGGTGCAGTCAACTGGGATATAATCCCATTTTTAGTTAAGTAATCCTTGAAATCCCGAAGAAGATATTCGCCACCTCGATCAGATCGAATGGTCTTTATGCATTTACCTAATTGATTCTCAACTTCAGCCTTAAACTCTTTGAACTTTTCAAAGGTTTCAGACTTCCGTTTAATTAGGTACACATAACCAAATCTAGAGTAATCATCAGTGAAAGTAATGAAATACTCATAGCCACCTCTTGCTTGGGTTGACATAGGACCACATACATCTTAATGTATTAGTTTTAGCAAATCTTGAGCTTTTCTACCTTTTGCATTAAAAGGTCTTTTGGTCATTTTGCCCTCCAAACAAGATTCACAAACTGGAAATCCATCAAAGTCCAATGGCTCTAAGAGTCCATCTTTGATCAGTCTTTGAATCTTGTTTGAATTAATATGACCCAAACGTAAATGTCAAAGATATCAGTAGTAGAAGGAAACTTTCTCTTTAATGATTTCACATGTGAATTATTATCTAATTCAAAATTGTATAATTCATGCTTATCAGGAGTTATAATATAAAGACCATCAACAATATTGCCAGAACAGATAAATACTTTATCCTTCTTTATTATAACATTGTCTTTTAGGATAACATAATATCAATGTCTACCTAAATAAGTCGCAGAAATTAAATTCCTACGAACATTAGGTACATATAAACAGTCTTCGAATGTTAAAACTCTAGAACCAAAACACAAATTAAACACTCCAACAGCTACAACTGGAATTCTGCTCCTATCAGCCAAAGTAAGAAACAATTCCCCTTCATTCAACTTTCTGGTCTCCTGGAACCCCTACAAAGAATTGCAAATATGATTAGTATAACCTGAATCCACACACCAGGAATCCATAGGATTTTGTACTAAACATATTTCAAGAAGGAATGAACTTTTCATACCCTTATTATTGGCAACTCTGAATTTTGGACAATTCCTCTTCCAATGACCTTTCTCACCACAATGGAAACACTTTCCTTTGGTGTAGTCCTTCTTCTTTCCCTTGTTAGCAACTCCTAAGGCAATTTGTTTACCATCTTGCTTGGTGAAATCCTTCTTCAACTTCTTTTTACCCTTTCCTTTCGACTTAGGTTGAGAAGTAGAAGCTTCAGCCATATTAGCATTAACACTGGCTGTACCAAGAATGCCTTCCGCTAGCACCAACTCATTCATTAATTTAGACAATGTATAAATCTTTTTGTTCATGTTATAATTAAGTCTAAATTCCTTGAATGATTCTGGCAGTGATTGGAGTATTATATCTACTTGGGATTCTCCATCAATGTCGGCACCTAAAACCTCCAGTGTATTCAGATGAGAGATCATCTTAAGACAATGCTCCCTTACTGGAGAACCTTCAGCCATTTTGGTATAATAAATTTGCCTCATATTTTCTTGCCTTGCAGAACGGTCTTGCTTACCAAACATCTCCTTCAGACTTAGCATTATGTCCGAAGCTAATTCTACATCCTACATTTGATGCTGTAGAACATTTGAAATAGATGCTAGGATATATAGCACTTGATCATCTCATTAGATTTCTGCCAACGATCATATCGCTATTTTTTCTCAAGAGGAGCATCTAATGATGGAAAGTTAGGACATAGTTGACTAAGCACATACTTATACTCTTCAGCAGTAAGAACAATGTCCAAATTTCTTTTCCAGTCAACATAGTTGGATCCAATTAGTTTGTTTTAATTAAGAATAGCAACAAGTGGGCTAAATGATGCCATGTTTAAATTTGAAAGCAATAAACATGAATATAATAAGTAAAATAGACATCAATTTAGCATATAAACATATAGTATGGAAAGTTAATAAAACCATAATATAAAATATGCAACGACAACCCAATCCATATTCAATATCCCTCAGCATAGAGTGAACATTAAATACTATGATTGATTGAGAACTATTCTCATTATTAGTGCTATCATGATAACTCTTATCAAATACTAATAATATGCTGTTATACATTTAGCCTCTAAATAATAATAGTAAGAACTCGGCATAGAGGATACTATAATATTTAGTCTAGTGTATACCATTTTCTAGAGCCATGTGTAACCACATTTCATCTACCATTAATAGGTTTATCTTGTACTACCATGATACAAAACACTCTCTGCATGGAATGCGAAGCTCAAGGCTAAGACAAGGTGTTTGATCAAACCACTATAAACCAAGAAGTTCAATCTTATAGCACCATGAAATAAATACTCTCCACATGGAATGCAAAGCTTGATCGACTCTTGATTCTTATTCGATCGATCGAAAAGGCAAATTCGATCCATCGAAAGGAATTCTCGATCGGCCGAAAATTGAATAAATTCATCACAAAGTCTCGGGTTGACTCGATCGATTCTTGATTCCTATTCGATCGATCAAAAAGGAACATTCGATCGATCAAAGGGAATTCTCGATTGGTCGAAACTCGTGAAACTGAATTTTCCAGAATTTTCACCAAACAGTTTTCAACGGTTTTTCATGAACAAACTACCATCATATGAACATAATAAATTGAGTTTGAGATCAAAAACTTAATTTCATTGATGCTATAGCCTTAAAGTTTAATCTAACACACTTAATATCAAACTTAAACAACATCATAACATCAAAATAAGTTTTTATCAAATAGTAACTTCAACAACCATGCAAAAAATTGATTATAGAATCTTCTAACATCATGAAATTACTATCTCTGATTTCAAAACTCACAAAATATGTTATACAAATTCGAAAATGAAGACCACTCTGATACCAATTGTTGGAAAAACATGGTTTATATCGCATACAAAACACACGCAGCGGAACAAATAAGACTCTAGCTCCAATGGGCCTGCCCAATTGGGCTTTAGTTTGTAGTTTGAGATGGGACTAAAGGGAACAAATAAGACTCTAGCTCCAATGGGCCTTGGGCTTATCTGTCCACTCTTGACAAGTCCAAAGTTACCATTATTTAATACCACTATATAAATATAATTGCACTCTTGGCCTTATTAATAAATTATATCCCAAGACTCTAATAATATCATTTGACCCCTCCATGAAATATCCATAGTGAACAAAGTCATAATGAACTCTCACTTTGTAAACAACTATTTTATCCTCGAGTACTCGGTTTAATCTTTTAGTTATTCATATTTATTGAAATCCAATTTTAATAAATATAAACTTTAGTAACTCCTTACTAAAGTGGGCGCCCTGAATAACTAGTTCCCATTAAACTTATCTCAAGGGGATATTTCGTGTCTCTATAAAAAGTTATTATGGTTTCCATCTTGAGAATATGCGTTCCCTCAACACTACGTGTGGTAACCCAACATACTGAGGTTTTGAGCGTCAATATTAGATCTCACTCCTGATATATCAAAGTAACCTACATTTCATGATCGGGTTCACTATCCTTTCAGGATTGAGAGTCTATGAAATTAGAAGTTGTAAAATTAATCATTTAGGTGACAGTTGTTGATTGAATAATTAATCTCACAGCGGTCCAGTTCAATATGTCTTAACACTTAAGACACATCAACACATCAACTAGAAGTCTCCACTTCCATGAACAAGACAAACCATCTTAGTCGATGTGTTATAGTCTTCGCAGATGAAACACCCAATTTCATCACCAACTACGAACTACGTTTTGAGTTTACAAGGAACTTGTGATTTATATCTTCTGTGACTAAATCACATAAATCACATACATTGCATCTCAAGGACTATGATAATGTCAATAAATTGGATTTTGGGAAATAAACCCCAACAATAACATGTACTATGTAAATTTCAGAATTTAAGAACAAGAAAGTGTACTATGGTGCGGTGAAATTCAAAACCAAAGATTAGAAGTACTTGAGAATACTTTTAATCTTCACTCCAATTCCACTTATGCCTAAGAAGTCCCTCTCAATCAGTTTATATGTATGTGTTCAAAGGAGAATAAGAGAGTGGCTTAGACTCACATACACACCATTTCCATACACATGAAAATTCTGTATGTTTCTCTCCATATACATAACTGATTATCTAATTGGGCTAGCCTTTTGGGCCATTCCAATTGGGATTAGTATGTGGCTTGGAGTGGGACCAAAAGGGACAAATAAGACACTAGCTCCAATGGGTTTTGGGCTTTTCTATCAACTCTTGACAAGACCAAAATTACCATTAATTATATTTAATACCACTATATAAATATAATTGCACTCAAGGTCTTATTATTAAATTATATCCCAAGACTTTATTATATATTCAACCCCTTCATTAAAATATTCGTAGTAATACAAAGTCATGAATGTTGATTGCCACTTTGAAGATTACTACATCTTAACCCTTGAGTACCCAGTTTAATCCTTTAAGTTATTCATCATATAGTTATGAAATCCAATTTCATAAATATATACTTTAGTAACTTCTTACTAAAGTAGTTAGACTTAACATTCTGAATAACCAAACCCATTAAATTTATCTCAAGGGAATATTTTATATCTTCGTTAAGAGATTATGAATTCCATCTTGAGAATATATGTTCCTTCAACATTAAATGTGGCTGCCCAACATATTGAGGTTTTGATCGTAACTTTAGATCTCACTCCTGATATATCAAAGCAACCTACACTTCATAATCAGGTTCATTATTCTCTCAGTATTAAGAGTTGATGTAAATAGAAGTAGTGAGATTTATTATTCATTTGACAGTCATTAGTAGAATAATAAATCTCACAGCGGTCCAGCTCAATATGTCTTAACACTTAAAACATATCAACGTATCAACTAGAAGTCTCCATTTCCATGATCAAGAAAAATCATTTTAGTTGATATGTTATAGTCTTCGTAGATGAAATGCCCAATTTCATCACTGACTACGAACTAAAATTTTA
>JARYZH020001822.1:0-21880 GCA_030021035.2 Notholithocarpus densiflorus | reverse complement strand
AAAACCCATACCTTTTCTTGAAGATTGAAGTTGAGAAGATGATGAAAATGGTGGTTTAGGTGAGAAACAAGGTGGGTTTGTGAGAGAGAAGACAATGAACAGTCAAAATGTTCGAGGGAAAACAAAAAAGTTTTAAAATAAAACTGTCCTTAAAACGCAAAACACGTGTTTTTCGCAACTGAATCAAGTCGCATGCAAGTCGCTAGGTCAAGCTGCCAAACACCTTAGAGACAAAAATTTGAAAATTTGTCTAAGTGTTTTTTGCGGCTGGAAGTTCTACTCGCGAGAAAGTCGCAAAGGGAGCCGCGAAAATTTCTGTGTAACCCTCGCGACTAGAGCTTCCATTCTGGAACAAGTCGCCAGTATGAGTCGTGAGAAACTTAAAAACTCAGATTTTGAAAAATTTTCTAAGTATTTTTCGCAACTAGGACTTTGACCCGCTAGTGAGTCGCGAAAACCTTCTATGTAACACTCGCGACTGGGGAATGCGACTGGCTTGACCCGCGATCAAGTCGCCAAAACAGGGCAACACCGTTTTTGAATTTTTGAAATTTTTGTAAAAACAAAAGACTTTCCAAAAACAAATTAAAACACTCAAAAATCTTTTTGTGTTTGATCAACAAAAATTGAGCATGTGAAAACATATTTAATCAAGTACATTCACACAAATGAATAAGGCAGTCATTGAGCATAAACATGTGTGATGTGTGTGGGTAACAAAGATGAGATAATCCTTAGTAGGCCTATCCACGGGTCGGGTTTGTGCCCAACCCGGAACCGACCCAACCAGATCGGGTGGTCCAAATTTCAACCCGCCGTCGACCGGAGTAGTTGATCGAATCGGGCGGATCGGAGCTTCCACGACTGTCGGGTGGATCGGTCGGAGTTGATCATCTGGAAAACAACGAGAATCCGGCCAAGAAAAGATGAAAACGTCAGAACTCCGACGAAATTTTTTTGAAAAAAGGCAGAAATTCGGCCAGATCTCGCTTGATCTAGCGAGATCTCGGCCATTTTCAGTAAGATCTTGGCTAGATCTAGCGAAATCTCACCGGATCTAGCCTAAATCTTCTCGAAAAAATTCAAAAATCTTGCCAGATCTACACTTCATCGCTGGAAATTTTGTGGGTTGGTCAAATCAGGTTGATCGAATTTTGGAGGAAGGAAAACCGACACCCGACCTGGAAAACTCGGGTTTTGGAGGAATAAACCCATTGCCGTTCGCCGAAGAAGTCGGTTCGGTCAGCGGCGGGTGGGTGGGGTTGACCGGGTCTCTGGACAGCCCTAGTCCTTAGTCTAATGTGAAGCTTCAATGATTAATTCAACCAAGGCATACACAATTAGCACTAGGAAAAGTGACCTATCTCAATTATAGAAGTATGCATATATGAACTCCCACAAAAACTTGATTACATAATATGAAGCTTTTCATTTGACTCCATTCACATCATAACATTTGATCTTTTTGAATCAATACATCTCATTTAGAGATCAATGCCTGAAATTTTTAATATTTCAAATTGATGATTAAGCATTTGGCTTTTTGGGCATCATACATTTTATTTTAAGTCATTTTCCCTTTTTCCTAGTCAAATACTAGTATGTGCGACAGGCTTTTGAAGCTTATTATCTCTTTTCATTTGGAGATTTACATTTGTTGAAGCTCTTTAAGCAAAAACTATAAAATAAAAGAGTGGGAAGATATATAGGCACAAGTCTATGCATGTCTCAAGATCAACAAAACCATTGACTAATCATTCATGACAAGTTTGAAGATCGATTTACAACAATCATATAGATGTCAAGAGTTTTTCCACAATGATAAGAGTGCAAAAAGAACAAGCTACGCTCGTAGATGCACAAAGCCATTAGTACAAAGGTACAAGGCAAAATATGCTTGTGACAAAGCACAATAATGTTGATTAAACTTTTTAGATTTTCTATTTTTTATGTGTTTTTGGATTTTTGACATAAAAGTAAGAAAAGAATGATCAAAAATAACAATGTAAAAAAATTTAAAGCAAAAACAAATAATCAAAACAATTTTCAACTCAAGCTAGCAGCAACGCACAACCAAGCATAGTCACAAAACATTGGAAGTATTAATGCATGGACATGTTGTAATGCTTATGCATGAGTACCCCTCTTCACCCACACGTCACGTACGTTTGGGGTGATATCCCTATAGGATTGGGTACGAGAGTTAGGACTTTCAAACCTTCTAGTGAAGCTTTCCAAGAAAGTGGTGAATGCACCGATCATCTTTATCACATCCACCACACCGGAATCACTTCGGTCTCTTGATTGCTTAACAACCCAAATTCTTTTGTCATTTCTTGGTACTCTTGGCCTTTGAGCACCTGAATTCTTCAATGCTTGTAGCTTATAACAATTGGGTCTGGTGTGACCTTGAATTCCACAATGATGGCAGAAGTGTTGAGTTCTCGGACCTCTTTGTGACTTTGGGAGTGAGTTCCCTTTACCCTTAGGTTTGACCACTGATTGTTTAGGAGGTTTAGTCATAAACCGTTGGTTAGTCACATCCTTCTTCTTCTCCGGCTTCACTTTCTCAGCATTCGTGATAGCTCCCTTCGATTCTTTGGCTTTCACAAACTTCATTTCCTTGTATTTATTTTCAGCCGAACTGCTCTCTCCGGTGTATCCCAATCCACCTTTGTCGGAAAATGGTTTTTGATGAGCGAGCATTTCATCAAGCTTCTGAGAGGAGACTCGGTCTACTTTAGCATTGGCTTGAACCACTTCATGCTCAAGGAATTTGATTTTTGAATAAGCTTCGGTTAGCTCACCATTTAGCGTCTTAATCTCACACTTGGCCTCCTTATATCTTACTAGGAGACTTCTATAGTCCTCCTCTGCTTTCTTCATCTTCTTCACAGCTGCCTTGGCCACCCTTGCATACTCTCCTGACCTCTCAAGGAGTGAGTTGTAATTCTCTTGAAGACCGGCTGCATCTTTATCTTCTTCTTCAGCATCCGATTCTTCTGCAATTCCCATGGATTCCTCATCACTATGCTCCCCAAGTTCTTGCACAAGCAAATTCAAGTCCTCCGAAGACTCAACATGAGCAATAGTCATAAATGCTGAGAAATTCCCTTCTTCATCACAGCTATCCTCCGAATCAGAGCTGGAAGAATCTGAGTCACTGAGAGTGGTTGCATACGCCTTGCCCTTCGATCTTAAGTAATTAAGACATTCCTTTTTGAAATGGCCATGTCCGTTACATTCAAAACAAGTGACTCCTTGATTAGATTGGGACTCCTTCCCGTCTCTCTTTTTGAAGTCCTTCTTCTCCTTTTCGGAACTTGTAAATTTCCCTTTGTCACCAAATTTCCCATTGTTCTTGAACTTCAGGAATTTGCGGAAATTTTTTGCAAGGTAGGCAACATCTTTCTCGACAACATCCTCATCTGACGAGTCGTGTGCTTCTATCCTTTCATTTATGGTCTTTAGAGTAAGAGATTTGCTCTTCCTTTAAGTAGGCAACGACAATTCATAAGTCTGAAGTGAGCCAACCAGTTCTTGGACTTTGATATCATCAAGATCCTTGCTCTCTTCAATCACCGTCACCTTGGCACGGAAGCTTTTCGGCAATGACCTAAGGATCTTCCTTACTACCTTGGAATCCTCCGTTTTCTCTTCCAAATTAAACTTGCCGATGACAACTTTATTCAACTTACTATAGAAAGAGTCAAAAGACTTGTCCTCACTCATTCTGAGCTCCTCAAATCGGGTGGTCAGCATCAGTAGCTTAGTGTCTTTCACTTTCTTCGTTCCTTCATACATGGTCTCCAATATCTGCCACGCCTCATTGGCAATAGAAATGTGAGATATCCTATGGAATTCATCTGAAGATACACCACAAAAAATAGCGTTAAGTACTTTGCTATTTGTATTAGACGCCGCGAGGGCTGCCTTATCCCACGTGGATTTGGCAGCCTCCGGCCTAGTCCATCCAATATCCACCGCATCCCAAACGGTTTCATCCATTGAACACAAAAATGCCCTCATCTTGACTTTCCAAAAGCCATAGTTGCTACCATCAAAATATGATAGAGCATTTAAAAATTGAGACCGGTCCATCTCAAACGGGGTCAAGGGTCACACTAAGGTAATTAAACCACAGCTAGTGCACCTGCTCTGATACCAATAGAAAGTTCAATTAGTGTATAAAACACCTTGAACGTTTAGACCCCCAATTTACAAATTACCAATTCAAGCTAATTATCAAACAATATATGTGCGGAATATGATAAACAGAATTGATAGAACAATCTAAGCCAAATAAAATCACAACCACAGCAGAAATTAAATGACAAAGATTAAGGAAGAGAGATGTAAACACAAGGACAACACAGCGATGTGTTATCGAAGAGGAAACCGAAGTTCTCACCGTAAAACCTTTCCGCCGCCCTCCAAACGGTCAATAATCCACTAAAGAATCAAGTTGGGATACATGAATAACAGAAGACCCTCCAAGTCTAATCTACCTAGTGTACCTAAGCCCTCCAAGCTCCTACTTCAACGAGGTTACATCGAACCTATTTCTTCTTTAGCTTACCGGATTCCACTATAGCCCATAGCATCAACCAATAACCATTGGTCCCTTCCTAACTGCTTCCCAAATCACCAAAAAACCTTCTTACAGATGTGGGTATGGTGAGAAAAGGATTTGGCTAAGAACCTCTCAAGGATGTAACAATGGAGATGGTGAGAGTAGAGGAATTTGAAGAGTCTCTATGTAAAAATTGTGGATGAGTCAATCTTGTTTTTCTCTAGGGTTTCTCTCTCAAAATTCTCTTTGGAAGCTCTCTACATTTCATGGGTATAAGGGGTATTTATATTAGTGTGAGAATGGAATGCGAAGAGTCAGTTTTTCCAAAATAGAGCTGGCTGGCGACTTGGCCTTACGACTTGACTGAGTTGCGAGTTCAAGATGCGAACTAACTGAATGGCCAGTCTGGACTTTTTGTCCTGTAATGCTATAGCTGGCATGACGGTTCAACTTCTCTGCATGCTTCACTCGTGTGCATCTTCTGGCGGCTTGCAAGCCGCCAGCCACCTGCGAGATCCAGTCATGAGTTCCTGCTTCACTGCACAGTGTTGAGCATTTCTTCACGCTCTCTCACACACTACCCTTACATGATTCACACCTAAATACAGGGTTTCTAAGTGCTGAATTACAAGCAAATTGGCACGGAATAAAGCCAACAGAATAGTTGATTAAATTCAACCTTAAAGTTTTGAATTCAAATCAGTCTACCAGTCTGAAGGTGTTGAGCTCCAAGCGGCATGTTGAAAATCATGATCCCAATCACTTTGCAGAACTGAATCCACATTAGAAAAAACAAGCCATTGATCCATTTGATACCCATTCTTTCTTTCCTCTAACTAGGGTTGGTACTCAATCTCCCCCTTCTCTTCCATGAAAATTCTCAGCTTTTCAAATCCAATTAAAAAAAAAAAATTCACAAGAAAAAGAAAAAAGAGTAAATTCAGTGGGTTTTGGTCTCCTTATACAAAACAACAGAGGTGAAGTGTTTGCTGCATCATGTGTTCGTGTGGAGAAGACTTTGAGCTCCATTTGTACAATGACTTCTTTAGTGAGAACAGCTTTACAATTCGGTCTTAGCATCAGCTTCTTAAAAGTTGAAGAAGAGTGTAACCTTGCTGAACTTGTTTGATCTTTTAAACTTTGATAGAATTTGCTTGATAGAGGTTGCTTGGATCCTTGAAGACATTAATTGGATTAGAGATAGTTTTGATTTGATTTTTAATTTTTCCTTTACGATGTAATCGTGCGGTTCTAGCTTTGGTTAGTACTGCAAAAGAGAAAGAGAAAGTTATTCTTTAGTTAGAAGAATGCTTCTCTTTTCTCTTCCCCATTGTACAAAGTGATTCTATATAAATAAAAATAAAGTCTACTATCGTTTTTGCTCAAAAAAAAAAAACATCGTAACTCAAATTATTTCCCTCTATGACATTTCAAACACTTTGTGCATGGGAAGTGCCAATTAAGCTATTAGGTTAATGATTAAAAATTAAAATGTTTAAAATTTTTCAAAATAAATGGTTAAAAATTTTCATTTGTGGGCCATGGCTTCCTTTCTCTTCAAGTCCCGTCCCTGCACGTGTGCTTATCTCATTGGTCTGTCATCCACTCAAAGTAACAATGAAGTAGTTGAACCAGCACAAGATATTAATCAAAAGAAATCCACATACATACCTACCACGCGTCCTTCTCTCTGATACCTCCTCAAACGCAAAGACAGCAATGGCCTCTGCTATTGCAACCAAACCCATCACCTTCTCTATCCTCATCCTACTCATTTTTTCCATTTCTCTCTGTAATTCCACTGAGGAAGAAGACCCAACACCAGCCTCATGGCCCCACCAATTCCACTCCATACTTTTCATGAACTACAGTGGGTCCCTACAGATAATCGATCTCTGGTACGACTGGGTCAATGGTCGAAATTTCAACATCATACAGGACCAGCTGAGTAATAAGGTTCTCTATGACCTTGAATGGAACAATGGGACTTCCTTCTTTTACACATTGGACTCCAACAAAGAGTGCAGAACTTCACAGCTTGAGGTGGGTATTCTTCGCCCAAATTGGCTCGATGGTGCTAACTACCTGGGTCAGCGCCACGTGGATGGGTTCCTCTGCAATGTTTGGGAGAAGGTGGACTTCATTTGGTACTACGAGGATGTTGTCACCAAGAGGCCTGTTCATTGGGTTTTCTACACAGGTAGGTATTCATAATATATATTCATTTTGCATTTGCTGTTTCACTTTCATATATTCACTTTCAACTTCGGTTAAAAGTTTGGTATTCATAATTTTTATTCCCTACAGAACTTTTAATCACTAGAAAAATTTTAGTTATCAATTTTAATCCTAAAAAACTTAACACTGTCCATTTTTAGTTTTAATGAAGTGATTACATGTTAATTTTTAATTTGATCATGTTGCGTAAGAATTAAAAGTGATCACTTTAAACATCATAGATGGTCTCTAGTTTCCATGAAGTGATTGCATGTTAATTTTTAATTTGATCACTTTAAATAATAGTCAGGAAGTAAAGTCGCAAACTATAAGAATCAACAGGATTTTTAAGCCTTCGTTGGGTTTTAAACTTTTACTTTTGCATACAAATGTATATAGTATACAGCAAGTTGTATGGCTATGCCGTTGTGAATAAAAACTGTCTGCCGTTTTTATAAGAGTGCTCCGAACTGGCATGTCTGTAAGACTCTAACGTTGCAAAATGTCCAGGGAGGGAGGCACATGTTATGACATTTGAAGTGGGAGCAGTGCTTGAGGATGCCAAGTGGCAAGCCCCTGTATACTGTTTTGAGAAGATGAATGATGATGGAATTGGAACCGAACCAAAACTAAAAGCACAATTTGCCATTACTCGCGGTTTTCGGGATAGTTCATTGGACGGAGTACTTAGAGCCTCGCTTGATCTCTGAATAATATTGTGATGCACATTTCTATTACTGCATGTGTGCATTTCTTTGGAAATAAATTTGCATTTTGCTCTGGAAAATAGCAGGCATGCCATTCTAGCAGATAAACCACAGGGCATGTCTAATCCATGCTTACTCGAGCCATATCCGATGCCACTCTGGGCTGCAATGTTCCAAAGGTGCATCCCACATTGATAAATAAATACCAAGATCTTCCATAATTCAATTGATTTTTGTGCTGTCCATTTCAGCTAGTACTTATCACTTATCAGCTGCAAAAATACATTGTTTATGGAAACAATCTTGGAGTCCAGTCACTTTGCTAGGTTTCCATTATAAAGAAACTAAGCTACCATTATAAGGAATCCCCTCCCCCACTTATTAATTGAATTATTATTTGAATTATATAGGGTAAATTTCATTAAGCTACCATGAGGTTTGGGCTAATTTCAACTAAGTCCAAAACATTTCAAAACTAACCCAATTGGTCCCTAAAGACAACTTGGTCCTAAATGGACCTAACACTGTTACTTATTATTTGTTCTTTCTCTCTCTCTCTCTCTCTTTCTTCTGTCTTGTGTCCTTCTCCCTCTCTCAATCAAACTCTCTCTTCTCTTTCTTCTTCTTCTTTTGTCTCATTCTTTTCCCTCTCTCTCTTTCTAACTAAACCCTGATCACTGGCAAAACTTGTGTTAGCAACACCACTACGCAAGCCAGCAGCGCCGTCATCTAACTCTCATCCCTTTGTCTATCTCACATCGAAACCCACACGGTGGTGGTGGTGGTGGTGCTTAGGTCTAGATCTCGCTGTCAACAAACTCCCTCGTTGTCTTTGTGGTGGCGTCATGGATTGTGGCATGGGCTTTGGATTCCAAATTTGGGCAGTGTTCTTCATGGGATGATGACGCCAATTCGTGGTGTGACATGGGTTTTTCTAGTTTCTCTTATGAGGTTTACAATGGGGTCTTGGGTGCTATTTGTGTTGTTTGGCTGGGATTTTTGTTTGATTTTTAGGGTCTCTGTTGGGTTTTTCAGGAGACTTAAGTAGTGGTTTACAAAAGGATTTTTGGGTTTTGAAAGAGGTATTTTGTGCTTTTTTTAGCATTTTCAAGGGGACCTTTTATGGGATTTTGGTACTATTTTTATGGATTCAAAGAGGATTGGGTATTTTTGGGTTGTTATGCTAGTTTTTCTGGTACTCTGGGATTATTTAAGGGTTGTTGGAGGTAGTTTTGGGTGTGACAGTAGTTGTCACGCCCCAAACCCAAAAGGGTACCAAGCATGAGATTTACAGTTGGGGTCTTGGGTGCTATTTGTGTTGTTTGGCTGGGATTTTTGTTGGATTTTTAGTGTCTTTGTTAGGTTTTTTAAGAGGTTTAAGTAGTGGTTTACAAATGGATTTCTAGGTTTTGAAAGAGGTATTTTTCTATGCTTTTTTGTAGCATTTCCAAGGGGACCTTTTATGGGATTTTGGTACTATTTTTATGGATTCAGAGAGGGTTGGGTATTTTTGGGTTGTTGTGCTGGTTTTTCTGGTACTTTGGGATTATTCAAGGGTTGTTGGAGGTACTTTTGGGTGTAACAGTTGTCACACCCCAAACCCAAAAGGGTCCAAAGTATGAGAAATACATCCTACAGGTACTTGTAGATTTTTCCTTTTTGACAATTCAATCCAAACAATTCATACCATGTACCAACATCAAGAATTCATAATAATTTCATTAAAAGTACTCCTAAAATAAGTAAGAACTTTATGCAATAATTACAAAGACCATTGGCCACAAAAGAATGGAGGTTTGAATAAATATAATTACATATCATCAGCTTGTTCTATTAGTGGGAATAAAAGTCATCACCACTATTAGATACAAAAGAATAAGTCAAGTCTACTCTAGGATATACATCATCTAAAGATCACCATCACAAAACTCCAACCTTCATTAGTAGTTAGTCTAACTACTGCTAGCTACAAAAACATGTGTCAAGACGATCATTGCCTACTCTGAAAATTTTTGTAAAATAATGGGATGAGGCAGAGCCTAGTAAGTAGCATAATTAATGGAGGTGAAGGAAATGCAAGTTTCAAGATGATGAACAGTTTACAAAGCATGTTTTAATTTGGGAAATTTCTAACTGAATACTGCAAAACCAGTTCTAATAATAATATGACAAGAATGGTTAAATAATGAAACACAAAGTTTCTCAAAATAAATACCTTGAAACTATATACTATACTCTGTGAGCACTAACAATATAATTTCAAAGTCATAAAATCTAACATAAGGTAATTTATCACAAATATACCACACTATCACGTAAACCGGTCAGGGAATCCACCATTCACAACAGACATGATATTGTCCTCTTTGGTATGTAGTCTTTTGGCCCCATGGGCAACAACCTCACCCATACCCTCAAGGTTTTGTCTCTCCCCCCATGGGCAACATGGAGAACGCGTCAAATAGGACTTCTTTTGCATGTGGTATTTTGGCCCCATGGGTAGTAGCTTCACCCACACATAATTAAGGAATCTCTTCTCCCTTTGGGTAGCAGCGAAGAACACATCATCCAAAGTGAAAGGGCATGACCTAGATCAGACACCGTTATCACAAAGACTACGGAAATCAAATCGGGTAATCACCGGGAAATCACACATGGCATAAGGTTAAAATAACATAAAACTCACAGGTTACATGTACTTTCAAATACATAGTTTATATTCAGGTTGTTTTAGAAAAACCTTAAATAATCAAAACTTCCATAAAGTTTGTAAGGTTTTCAACTTCATTATTTGTCCAAAAAGATTTTCTATCAATTTTCCAAATAATACAAGACAAGATAAGCACCTTTAAATTTTCCAATATACCATAAAATCCATGAGTTCATTATCAAAGATTAAATCAAAGATGCTCATATTTTCCATGTCAACAATTCATGCATTTCCCCATATGCAACACCAAATATGATACACTTTTCATAAATAGTCATATACATTTAAGGTTACGACACAATAGTTTTTAGGAAAATATAGTTTCCATAAGTAGTTTCCAAAAACGTGTCTAACCCAAAAACAACGTTTATGTAACATGATTATTTTTCAAAAATCCCATTAAAAAGCTACTTACCTAGCAACCCGCAAAAAGCCTAATTCTCCAAGCTCCAAAGGAGATTAACTAGAACCTAAACAATATCAGGCAAACCTATCACAATAAGCATAAAGCTTGAAATTGTATCTAGCTACAAATTAGGAATTGCCAAATAAGCAATTAATTAGGCAAGCCTAGTGTTTAACCTCATCAATAATGTATTCCACTTCCAAAATTTCTCAACAAATTAATTCACAAGGCATAGACTCCAACTTATAAAGTTAACCCATACAATATCATCTCCAACATTATGACTAGCTTCCATAAGATTTATACAACATCATCAAGAGACCCATGAAAGCAAAATAACAATATCCTCCAAGACAAGCAATTTAGAACTGCAACTAACTCCAAATAATCAATAAAAAATTATATTCACCATCTATTTCAGATTAAAAAAACTAAAACCCCCAAATCTTCACCACTTAGATAACTACCATTGTAAAAACTATAAACCCACTTATCAAATAAATCCACCAAGACAAAACCCATACATATAAACACATGAATATCACTTCCAAAGCTCATAAATCACATGGGTATCATTTTCAAAACTTAGATAAAGAAAGCCTCTAGCAAAAACATATAAACCCACCAAAAATATTAGAAGTTTTTACTTCAAATAAAAGATGTGAAGATGCAAAGGTTCCTAAGAAGTTTTTCCAGTGATCTTGCTGGAAAAATGATGGTGGAGATGGTGGTGTGGAGTGCGTACCAGTAGGAGAGTGTGAGGGAGTGAGAGGAGTGTGTGTGTTTAAGTGAAAAGAAAAGAAAGAAAACAAATGAGAGGAAGAGAGATGGCCGGTCAAGAGAGTAGAGATATTTGTGAGATGAGTGGTGGGGAATTGTGGGGTAGGTGGGGCAGGTGGGACACCATTTAAAATCTGACCATCTTTTTTTTTTTTTTTTTAAGTGTTGGGATGTTACAACAGTGGTTAGGGCTTGGAGAGAGAGAGAGAGAGAGAGAAGAGAGAATTAGTAACGATGTTTGGTCTCTTTAGGGACAAGTTGTCTTTAAGGACCAAATTAGTCGATTTTTAAATGTTTTGGACCTGATTAATATTAGCCCAAATCTCAGGGTAAGTTAATGAAATTTACCCAATAAATAAATAAACATATATATATTGTGGGGGGTTGTGCCCAGGTGGCCATGTCAGCCCACTTGAATAAAGCCTAGCATGAAGCCCGAGGCCCAGCAAGAGATTTAAGCTTGATACGCACGGGGGAAGTTAGCCTCAGGCCTTATCACAGTGGGCCCAACCCTGAAATAGGGACCATGGTTTAGGGGATGGCACTTAAGAGGTTCCTAAGGGGTCGACTAGACGTTGACTAATAACAAAAGTGGTTGGGGTGAGACGCGACCCCAGCGAGATCGATAGCCAAGGACTAATAGTTCCAATGGGGATCCACTCCCGAACATTATTCGGCGTTTGGAACATGTTCCAAGGGAATCCTCTAAATTCGTGAGGATCCCTTGGGATTCTGATGAACATAGGAATATGTGTATAAGTGGGGAGATAATAATGACAACCCCACTAAAAAGAGACTATAAGAAGGAGCAGAGGGCAGGGGAAGAGGGGTTGGAAAAAATCTAGGGGGTAAAAGTGTTAGAGAGAGAGAGAGGGAAAACACTGGGAAACACTAGGGGAAACATAGAGGAACCAAGATAGGTTTTGGGCCTAAGTCGTAGGATTAAGAGTGATCCCACTTATAAATAATTTGTCACCCCATTACTTTGGTGGAGATTGTATTGGGTGCACACAATTGGTGCCGTTTGTGGGAATCCTACTCTGCTTGAGGCTTTGAACGTGCTTGGTGCCTCCCAATCATGGAAGGTCCACGTGAGGGCGAGGGATCTGCAGGTGGAAATCAATCAAGGGCCTCCTCAAGGGGTCATAGGAGGCGAGACAGGGAGCATAGAAGGGAACAACAGCATATGCATGACGAATAGGAGACGAATTCTGACGAAGGGTCTTCCTACAGGAAACGAACCGTGTCGTATATTCCCGAGCGGCCCCATTGCATTGACCGGTTGAGGAAGCCCAAGAATCTACGGAAGCAGGTTAATGATTTGGAGATTGAGCTGAGAGACCGGAACCGCAGGAGAGATCGGAAGGGTTCGTCTGATGATCTAGACTACTTTCTAGATGGGTCATCTTGGGGTAATGGTTCGCGCCAATCGAGAGACTGATCACGTGAGACTGTGGGGCGTTATCATGAATCCCTTCCTCGCGAATGGCACGGGCATCATAACGCCGCTCTAGACACAATGAGTCGGGCGTTGAGGAGGGCCACCCGATCACTATTCACCGATGAAATCGAACATACAGAGATGCCGAGACGGTTCACGCGACTTCCGTTCACCATTTATGATGGGAAAACAGACCCAGTGGAGTATGTGAGTCACTATATACAGATGATGCCCCTCTATTCTCATAATGATGGGTTGATGTGCAAAGTGTTCCCATCTAGACTTGGGCCGACAGCGATGAGGTGGTTCAACGGTCTGAGGGAGGGGTCCATTCGTAATTTTGGGGAATTAATACAAGCATTCAGAGCACGTTTCATAACATGTAGCAAAGTTCCTCAACCAATAGGTTCTTTGTTGTCTATGAGGATGAGAAGTGGTGAGACCCTCCGTTCCTATACAAACAGATATTGGAAACTTTACAATGAGATAGGAGGGGGGAATGAGCAAGTGGCAGCTAGCATTTTTTGAATAGGCCTCCTCGAAGAGTCAGCGTTGAAGGACTTGCTAACCATGCGGCCCCCCGAAGACACACACCAGCTGATGAGAAGAATCGAGGAGTATAAGAGATTGGAAGACGACCGTCTGCAAGGCAAAGGTAAAGCCCCGGCCTCATCGCAGTATCGTAAAGATTATTGCCCTGAAAAGTTCCAGTAGAGAAACAGGAGAGAACAAAGGGCCCTTAGGGAGGGCTCGGAGCAGCGCGCCGAGGGAGTCAATACTACATTCAAGGAATCGGTCTATAAGATCCTAGAGCACATCAAGAATGAGCCTTATTTTCGGTGGCCGGGGAAGATGGGTGGAGACCCAACGAGGAGAAATCAGAGTTAATACTACACATACCACCTAGAGAAAGGGCACAGTACCGAGCAATGTTGTGTGCTGAAGGATCACCTAGAGCAGTTGGTGAAGGCTGGGCATCTTAAGGAGTTCTTAGTCGGTCAGGAAGGAGCAAACGTAGGACAAGGGTCGGGAGGTTGAAACGACCGAACCCTCCCACCTCCATTGGGAATTATCAAGGTCAGATAAAACTGTCAGTAGTGACCGAAGGAAAGGAAGAGGAAGTTAATTTCATCATGGTTAATGCCTTCTCACCCTACACAGCGATCCTAGGGCAGCCTTGGATCCATGCCATGGGGGTAGTACCATTGATCCTACACCAGAAAATTAAATTTCCCATGAAGGACGGTGTTGCGGTGGTTCGGGTCGATCAGAGGATGGCCAGGCGGTGCCTGGTGGCAGTAATTAACCACGAAATTAAACAGAAGGAACAAGTTGACCATGAGCCTTTATAGCAATTACTAGAGCCCGAAAGCTCGGCAGGGGTTGACAACACCGAGGAATTAGTCCAAATACCGATCTTACCATATGTTGATAGATGGTTCTGAATCGGGGAAAGCCTATCCACTGAGGATCGAGTGGAAATTTTGTTGACGCTAGTACAGAGCTTGGATGTGTTTGCTTGGAGCCCATACGACGTACCCAAGGTAGACCCAAGTTTTATTATGCATAAGTTGAATGTAGATCCCAAAGTTATGCCTAAGAAACAGAGATTGAGGAGATCCGCAAAACCCCATGTGGAAGCGGTAAGGGAGGAAGTGGAAAAGTTAAAATGGTCGGGGGCCATACGGGAGGTGTTCTTTCCCGAGTGGCAAGCTAATACGGTGGTAGTTAAGAAAAAGAATGGAAAGTGGAGGGCCTATGTCAATTTCACTGATTTAAACTGAGCGTGTCCAAAAGACCCCATTCCCGGTGCCGAAGATAGACCAATTGGTGGACGCCACAGTCGGGCACTAACGGATGAGCTTTTTGGATGCATTCCAAGGCTATCATCAAAAAACTCTGGCCCCCGATAATCAAGAGAAGACTGCCTTTATAACGCTCGAGGGGAATTATCATTACATGGTGATGCTTTTTGGGTTGAAGAATGTGGGGGCTACGTATCAGCAAATGGTCACACGTATGTTCAAGGAACTGATCGGCAAGACAGTGGAGGTATATATTGATGACATGGTAGTAAAGACGAAGGAGGAAGGGGAGCATGCCCGTGACCTGTAGGGTGTTTTTGATATTCTGAAGCAACACAAGTTACGCCTCAATGCAGAGAAGTGTGCCTTTAGGGTGGGATCGGGCAAGTTCTTAGGGTATATGATCACTACTCGGGGCATAGAAGTGAACCCCGATCAGATAACAGCCATCCAACGGCTACACCTGCCCAATATTCCAAAAGAGTTCCAAAAGCTTACGAGTATAATTGCTGCACTAAGTAGATTTATGTCAAAATCGGTAGATAGGTGCAGACCGTTCTATTAGCTATTAAAAAGGTGGAAAGGATTCCGCTGGACGGAAGAGTGTGACTTGGCATTTAAAGATCTGAAATCCTATCTTGCCAGCCCGCCTATTTTATCCCGACTTGACCCGGGAAAGGAGTTGTACATGTACCTAGCAGTGTCCGACCACGCCGTCAGTTCGGTGTTGATTAGGTAGCATGAGGGGATCCAAAGGCCTGTGTACTACCTTAGCAAGACTCTGGTGGATGCGAAAACTCGGTATTTGCCATTGGAAAAAATGGCTCTGGCCCTGGTACATGCCAAGAGAAAACTACCCCATTACTTTCAAGCTCACACGATATGGGTGCTAACCAAGTACCCTTTGCAGTCATTGTTGAGAAGATCAGACTTCACGGGAAGGATAGCAAAGTGGAGGAACGAGGCTGGGGTTGTTTGACATACGCTATAAATTGAGGAATTCCATTAAGGGACAGGTGCTTGCAGACTTTGTGGCTGAATTTAACCCTCCTCTTCCAGGCTCGGTGGGAATATGTCAAATCAAAATGGGTCAATGGAAGGTATTCATGGACGGAGCCTCTAATGCAAGGGGGTTAGGGGTCGGGATAGTATTAATATCGCCCGAAAGGGTTAAGTTGGAGAGATCTCTCAGGTTGGGGTTCCGGGCCTCGAACATTGAAGTTGAATTTGAAGCCCTCATCACGGGTCTCCAGGCTGTGAGAAGTCTTGGAGTGAAGGAAGTGGAGATGTTTTCAGATTCAAGGATGGTGGTAAGTCAAATCAACGGGAGCTTCGAGGCAAGGGATCGGCGTATGTTACAGTATTTAAAAATGTTTGAAAGTTTGAGGGTAGATCTACAAAAAGTTTGAGTGGTTAGAGTGCCGAGGAGTCAGAATAGGCACGTTGATTCGTTGGCTACATTAGCGTCTTCCTTGGACGATTGCATATCCTGTATGATTACCGTAGAGCTGCTGGAGCAATCGAGCATTGAACAACAGATCGTGATAATGGCTGCGTTAGAACTAGGGTCGAGTTGGTTGGATCTGAATGTAGCCTATTTGTTCGATGGGTCCCTGCCGAACGATATCAAAGAAGCAAAGAAGGTGCGGAGAACAGCAGCTCAATTTTTGGTTATCCGAAGATGGGAGGTTATACAGACGATCATTTGGAGGGCCATACCTGTTGTGTCTTCATCCTAGCAAGACTGCCAAGCTGTTGGCTGAGCTTTATGAAGGGATATGTGGCGGCCACTCGGGAGGCAGGTCGCTCGCGCACCGTGCCATGACTCAAGGATTCTGGTGGCCGAGTATGCAACGAGAAGCAATCGACTACGTCAAGAGGTGTGATCGGTACCAGAAGCATGCACCTATGGTGCATCTACTAGGGGGAAATCTTAACCTGATCCTCAGCCTTTGGCCTCTCGCCCAATGGGGGCTAGATATAATCGGACCGTTCTTTGGAGCTTCGGGGAACAGAAGGTATGTGGTGGTGGCCACGGATTACTATACCAAATGGGTGGAAGCCGAAGCCTTGGCAAATATCAGGGATGTAGATGTAAAGAAATTCATTTGGAAGAACAGCGTTACAAGGTTTGGAGTTCCCTAGGGCACTGGCGTCTGATAATGGATTGTAGTTTGACAGTAAGGTTTTCCGAGAGTATTGTGTTAGCCTCGGGATAACTAACAGATACTCATTGCCCGCATACCCCCAGAGTAATGGGCAGGTCGAGGCGACGAATAAGATGATTATCAATGTTTTGAAAAAGAGACTGGAGGGCGCGAAGGGAAACTAGATTGAAGAGTTTCCGAACGTACTGTAGGCATACCGAACAACTCCTAGGAGGTCGACGTGTGAGACACCCTTTTCCATGACCTACAGTGCTGAAGCAATTATACCGGTTGAAGTTAGTTTGTCAAGCTCGAGGGTTGCTGGCTTTACGTAGGGTTATAACGATGAGTGTATGGTTGGGAAACTGGATGCCTTGGAAGAGCGGAGAGACATGGTAGCCGTGCGACTTACTGATTATCAACAAAGGTTGGCTTAAAGGTACAACAAAAGGGTCAGGCCTCGGGAGTTTGTGCCAGGAGGTCTGATTTTACGAAAGGCCATCGAGAGTACGAAAGATCAAAGTGCTGGAAAATTGGCCCCTAATTAGGAAGGACCCTACCGAGTAACAGCTACAGTCGGAGCGGGAGCCTATTACTTAGAAGACTTGGAAGAAAGACCCTTACCCCAACCATGGAACGTCTACAATCTAAAGAAATATTACCAATGAATGTAATGTGTTGTATGGAATTAGTGTTTTAATTTGTCAGCTGATAAGGATAGTGAAAGTAGATGAATTTCAATTAACTAACCCTGTGTAAAGTAGGAGTGAACGATAAAGCGTTCGTGCATGTACATGATATTTATCCACATGGACAGAAGTCTGGCCTCGGCCTGACTCCGGTCACCGACTAGATGGAAACCTTAAAGTCTTCATAAGGACTAAAGTTTGGCCTCAGCCTGACTCCGATCACGGACTAGATGGAAACCTTAAAGTCTTCATAAGGACAGAAATCTGGCTTCGGCTTGACTCCGGTCACCGACCAGATGGAAACCTTAAAGTCTTCATAAGGACAAAAGTCTGACTCCGGTCACCGACCAAATGGAAACCTTAATGTCTTCACAAGGACAGAAGTCTGGCCTCGGCCTGACTTCGGTCACCGACCAGATGGAAACCTTAATGTCTTCATAAGGACAGAAATTTGACCTCGGCCTGACTCCGGTCACCGACCAGATGGAAACCTTAATATCTCCACAAGGACAGAAATTTGACCTCGGCCTGACTCCAGTCACCGACCAGATGGAAACCTTAATATCTCTACAAGGACAGAAATTTGACCTCGGCTTGACTCCGGTCACCGACCAGATGGAAACCTTAATATCTCTCTGAGGATAAAGATGTGACCTTAGCCCAATCCCAACCATTGGCCATGCGGAAACATTGACAACTATATTTGGTTCGGAATACAGGTTATGACATTACTCATCCTTCAATCACCGAACATCCTTGTTTTTTACTAATGATCGGGGAATGCCCCTACTTTTAGACACATATCTGATATTAACTAGTAAAGGTGCATGAGGAGCGATGTACCGTGAGTGATTGAAATTACATATTACATTGCTGAGGAATAACACTTAAGCGAATCACGGATGTTTCCACCGAACGCATAAATTTTCTGCTGCTTTATCGAACGATAATACTTAAGCAAGTTTTTAACGTTAAACTTGAATTTAATTCTGTTACTGAACGCTTAGATTAGTGTGCCACCCAACATTGACACTTAAGCAATTTTCGGTATGAATGTTAAAGCATCAATATCAGTACCAAGTTAATAAGAATTGGATGAAGGCAAGTGAAGGGCGTTGTCCCTTCACATACAATTATAATAGAATAAGGTGAAAGTTAAAACCATTAGTCTTACATAAATTCAGAAAAGGGAAGATAGTTCAATACACGGGTACTGACCACATAGGGGAGCAAAAAAAAAAAAAAAAAAACAGAGACAGGAGAAAATGAAAAACTAAATAACAAAATACAGATTTGTTTTTAACAAGTCTAAGCTCCGGGAGTGTCGGTGGTTGGAGGAGTCGATGCAAGGGTTCCTTGATCAGCTAGAGGGTTGTTAAGTGGAGGTTCAAAGGTGACTATTGGCTGGGCGATCTGGTCGGGGGCGGTGGCAGCAGTTCTCAGCTGGTCATCATCCAGCACCACTACATAGGAATCAATCTGCTTAGACAACTCCCTAGATTCCGTACTCTCAGCTTCCTCCTCTTCATCAGCTCTTCAGCCTGGGCCTCGATGGCAGGGTCCTCAAGCAGAGGCACTCGGTTGGTACTCCTAAAGAGGGAATCCTCGGGGAGCCCGATGGGGTTGACTGCTGTCATCCAGCCTTCCATAAACCCAAACTTTCGGGCCTGAAAGATCATGGGGCCAACTGAGTTCTCTGCGTCCCTAAAGCCCCTATTGTAGTAAGTTTGCTTCCGAGCCTTTTCTCTGCCTTTGAAGTCAGTGAATTCCTTGTCTTGGGCAGAGAGGATGCTCGCAGTCTTTGCGAGCTTAAGCTTGGTCTCCCCGACCTTACCTTGAGCCTCACTGGCCTTCTGCTCGGCCAGCTTTAACACTTTCTCGGCAGTTGTTGCTCGTCGCTCCATAACATTTAGCCCCAGGGTCTTCTCTTTCAGGCTAGCCTCGGCTACCTGTTTTAGGGCTTTTTCTTTATCGGTCTCCTCCTGCGCATCCTTCAACTGACCCTCCACAACATGGGTCAATTGGGCGGTCTGAATCAACAGAAAGGTAGAATTGGGTTATTCTAGTCCAATTGGTAACACTTGTGAATTGAGGGACATAAAAATAAAAATAATAAAAATAATAACAAGTATATATATTGATAATAAAGTTCGGGTAGAGGTAAAACATACTGCTATAGTGTGCCACTTCAGCTTAAGCACAAAGTCATCGTCCGGGCAGCCAAAATAATGCTCCATGTCAGCAGGAAGCAACAAGGCCTGCCCTAGGCTGTCCGATACATGGCCTCCTTCGCCACTCCTCCATGTCCGAAGGTAAGAGTTGGAGGGCAGGGCTTTATCCCCTAGTTGGAAAGTGCACTCCCACCTGGCAGCAAAGCTCGAGGAAGAAGCCGCTACTTGTGAGCCGATTATGACAGGTTGGCTCGAGGGTTGTGTTTCTTGAGGGGGTTTTACTAGTCGGTGGAACAGTTGACCGGCCCGAAACTTGAGTAGGTAGATGGGCAATAGGAGGGGTGCTGTCCTCGACCATAGCACCACTAATACCCTTATGGCACTTCCTTTACTGTTGGGGCACAGGAGGAATGGTTTGTTGAGGGGTGGACAGGGCGGAAACTTGGCCCCTCAAAGTTGGTGCGGCTGGGAACCAACGATCCAGGGCCATTGACCGTTTTTTAACCATCCCTTCTTTCGGATCTCAAAACACGGGATTTGTCTCTTCAGTAACCGGACCCTCTTCGTCAAGATCTCCTAAGATGGGAGCCTCCACGGGAATGTGTTCTGCTCGGCCCTAGAAAACAGTGTCCCCCGAACCATCTTGAATAGGTTCGAGAGAGTCATGTTTGACCAATTGGGGACTTAAAGCCCTGGCTTCCCCAGAAGTGAGCCCCTTAGGCAAGAACCCAGGCAACCGAACGTCCTGATACGATAACAACAAGCTGCCAACCATCAGAGCACTTGATGAATTCTGGTAGCTTGTGTAGGAGGGCACACAACCCAAGATCAGGTGAAAGGCCCTTTGTTAACCGTCGTAATGCACAAATATCTTCGAGTAAAGGACGAAGTTGAGCTCCTTGACGCGCACCACCCTTATGTCCGACTGGAACTTCTTGGAAACTGTAGTCGGGAAGGGGGTAAGTGTAAGTAAGAAACTAAGAAGGTAGTAAAATGGATGAGAAGCAAATAATATATATATATATATAAAATAAAACAATACGAGAGAGAAGGTAGAGGGAAGGGGAACACGGTCGGTGAATATTAGGAATCGGTAAAAGAAAGTACCGACCTATCTGACGGGGAGAGGTCGGGCAAGTCATCTCTCCGTTCAACCAGTTATGGCTCACTCTCACATATTCCCCTGCCGAGTTCTTGTTGGAATCGAGGAGGCAGTATATTAACCTAACTGTGGTATTACGGGTTTGAAGGTAGTACTCATGCTTTAGACTTCCTCGAATGGCGTACAAGAAGTTGATGTCGTGATGGGTAAGACTCAGGCCATACAAGTGGTTGAGACACCCCACGCAGTTAACTACCCTATAAAAATTGGGCAAACACTAATCGGGGCTAAGGCTGTAAAAATTGAGGGTCCTAAGTAATAAGGGGTCTACTAGGAACCTAACCCCACCCTCAAGAATGGACATTAAGGGAAAAAAACATGACTTGGGAAAGCCTCTAGTCTGCTATCTCTCCCTTGTGATAGTATGAAATCTCAACATCACGAGGGATATTATATCTAACTCTAAAGGATTCTACGTCTTCCCTAGTTTTCAATAAGTATGCAAAAGGCATATTGTCGAATCTAAGTTATGAGGAGATAGTCAAAGGGAAGAAGACTTACAGAGTGGTCTCTTGTAGAAAAGAGTGATCTTGTAGGGAGATTGAGGGCTCGGGAGCTGAGGAAGGCAATGTTTAGAACTTAACAGAAACTAAAGAAGACAAAAACGCAGATTATGGGTGGTATTTATAGAAACAAGGGTTATTAATTGTAACTGCCCAACTGCAATAAATACGTACCATCATTTTGCTTCACGCGCGCCTCAGTAAATGAAGCGTCAAATCATCTGGGCCGTCTGATATCTTAGATCTTGCCACGTCTTTCGAACAAAGCGAGCTATCCTGTCCATTGCATTAAAAGGTGGATTGTTGGCCTTCTTGAGGTACAACCGTCGTTCCTCTTGGGCGGGGTAGAAGTAAATGCACCGACCACGGGGCAGCAGGGCCCCAATCCTATCTCCACTATGCGGAAACAGGATCATGGGGGGCTATCGTGGGGAGCTGGGCCAAGGTGGCCATGTCAACCCACTTGAATAAAGCCTAGCATGAAGCCCGAGACCCAGCAAGCGATCTAAGCTTGATACGCGTAGGGGGAGTTAGCCTCGGGCCTTATCACAGTGGACCCAACCCCGAAA
>JARYZH020001821.1:0-21884 GCA_030021035.2 Notholithocarpus densiflorus | reverse complement strand
TATCAATGTGTTTTTTGCTTTAAATCTGAAAATATGTAGGATCTTACAATTCACGATTCGATTCTACGATCTATGATCCCACTTACTTTCAACGATTCTACGTAGGATCCCGATTTTGACAACCTTGGTCTAAAGTATTAGACGGCCTTTGAGTATTAAAAACCAGTCATAACTTGCCTGTAAGGTTGTAACCGACTAGGGATGGCAATCCAAGCCCGACCCGCGGGTACCTGGTCCGGCCCGACCCTAATGGGTAGGATTTTACCCGGTCCAATTAAAAATAGGGTCGGGTATGGGTTTAAAACAAAAAACCCGAAGCGGGTTTGGGTCGGGTTCGGATTTTGGAAAAAACCCGGCCCGAACCCGGACCCGACCCGCCCTGTTTAAACTTAAAATAAAATTACTAAAATACCTACCTATATATATTTCACTTATAGCAAACCCTAAGTCCCTAACCCTATTTTCATTTCTCTGAACCTCTCTTAACTCAAGCCACCTCTCCCTCTCTGAAGCTCTGATGTGTCTCAGTGCTCTCACCTCATTTTCTCTCAAGCCAAGCTACACGATCTCACCCAATCACCCTCACCCTCACTCTCATTCACTCACCGATCCACCCTCACCTTCACTCTCATCACGTGGTGGTCGATATTTGCCAAGGAGAAGTACGGAGGTTAGATTGGAGAGAGATGTGTGAGGTTTAGGCCGTGACATTGATGGTTGAAACCACCGCCGATCATCAGAGATCTTGGTGGTCTGGGATAGAGAGAGGCCGAGCAGGAGTCCGTGATCGAAGATAGAGCCTTGGTGGAACCGAGTTCTCCATTTTTTTTTTTTTGGGTTCATTTTTTTTTTGGTTCATATCCTCTCTCAAATCTGTGAATTTGTGTTTGTGATTCTAATCTAAATTGATGAACATGATCTTGGGTTTTTTTTTTTTTTGGATTTCTGATCTAGGTTTGTGGAGGTTTAGGGCTTCAGGCAATCTTTTTTTTTTTTTTTTGATTGGGCCACGGATTGGGCGCTGAAGTGGCATGGGCTGGGCGAGGCCCGACGGGGCGGGTCTAGGGAGCAGAAAAAAACCCGTTTATTAAATGGGGCGGGTTCGGGTTTCTGGGACAGACCCGCGGGTCGGGTTCAAACATAAAGAAATCCGGCCCGAACCCGACTCGTTGCCATTCCTATAACCGACGGACCATGGTTAGATGAAGGGTCCTTTAAAGACGATTAATTAAAATATTTAACAAAAAGAGGTTTAGAGATGTTATTTCAGTAATAAAGAAGGGGACATAAATAACCTCCAACGGCTACACAGAGCCAAATTATATTTAGCCATCACCCATAATGAAGAGGGGTATACATTCACAGTTATTCTAAATTCTTTAAGTATTCTAAAGCTTTGTCAATTATCTAATTTAAGTATCGAAAGTTCCTTGACAAACACCACTTCTATGTTATTTCTTCGTAGTTCCATTTTTTTGCAAAAGATCATTACTCTTCCATTTGCCTGCGACGAAGAATTCAACAGACAACCGTTTTTTATTTCATATAAGTAGATAAAAACTATGCTTTGTATTGTAATTTTAAAAATTTAAAAAGAAAAAAAGAAAAAAAAGAAAAAAAAAAAACTAAAAGTCAACAATCTAATCCCAAACAGACTAAGGGTGAGTTTGGTTCAACTTTTTGTAAAAGTGCATAATAAAAAAGTTGAGTTTTCAAAAAGTGCATAATGAAAAAGTGCATTTTCAAAAAGCTGAGTGTTTGGTAAAAGCTGTTAAAAAGTGCTTTTTGAAAAAGTTGAGTGTTTGGCTAGCATTTATAAAAGTAGCGGTTTGAGTTGTAAATTACCAAAAATGACAATATATATATATATATATATATATATATATATATATAAGAGCATCTCCAGCAAGTTAGGTAAATTTTTGTACTATTTGATATTTACCTTTTGCTTACCCACTTTTTTAATCTTTATTTTTTAATCAAATTTTATTTTTTCTTTTTCTATTCATTCTCAACAATTATATTTTTCAAAAAAAAGTATTACATCCACAATATTTTTTGTAATACTTCCACAAGAATTATAACAAAATCTTATATGGAAAGTTGTTACTAGTTCTAATTGGAACCCACCACTGAAATTATATTTTTACCTACCAATATTAGCTAATTACTTAAAATTTATTGTGAAAATATAGTGGTATTATTTTTAAATTGTGATTTCTTATTCTTTGCCTTTTCTTTCATCCATACGTTTCCTTTTTTTTTTTTCTCTCTCTCTCTCTCTTGCATTTTGCCCACCACACACGTATACCCATCACATCCTCTCCTTTTTTTTTTCTTTACTTCCACTTGATTCCAGAAGCTACCTCACTCTTTCTTTCTTTTTTTTCTTTACTTCCACGTGATTCCAGAAGCTCCTCACTCTTTCTCCAGCTCTCTCATTTTCTTTTTCTTTTTTTTTTCTTTTTTTTTTCTACTTGATTCCATAAATTCTCTAGCTCTCTCTGTGATACGCCTCACATAATTTTGCTTGCCTTTTGGTGTCATTATCTTCAAACACACACAGACATGCAGGGAGAGAAAGGAGAAATCGCCTTTGCTCCACCACACCGCCACCGCTGCTCCTCCTCCTCACTGCAGAGTGCATGCAACCAGGGGTCATATCAGCTTCTATTTTTTTTCCTTGTTCTCGATTAGTTGTTGTTTCTGATTTTAGATTTGTCAGATCGGCTTCCATTTTTTTTCTTGATCATTTATTGTTGTTCTAATTTTTTTTGGCGAAAATACACTTTTGATCCCTACATTTTGGGCCGATTCCCATTTTAGTCCCTAAATTTATTTTGCTACTAATATAGTCCCTAAAAAAAGAAAATCAATTCTATTTTGGTCCCTGCCGTCAACCCACTAACAGAAAAGTCCTACGTGGCAGACGGAGTGCACAAGTGGCATGTTAAATGCTGATGTGTCTAATAAAAAAAAAAAAATACCGCGTCAGCATCCACGTCAGCATCTAATTTTAAAAATTAATTTCTCAATTTTAAAAAAATTAAAAAACATAAAAACAAAATTAAAAACATAAAAATACATAGATTCAGATTTGAAAAAGAAAAAAAATCAAAAGAAAACGAACCCAAATCTCACAAGAAGTTAAGAACACAAACCCATATCACAAAGAACACAAAAATGTAAACTGTAAAACAATAATAATTTTTTTTTAAGTAAATAATTTCTTGTAAAAAGCCAATAGGAACCTCACACTTCACTCTTTAATCTTTTTAATTCAAACCCATCAAATCCCTAAAAACTCTCTGATCTCAAATTCTCTTTCTCTTCACCGTTAGGGTTGGAGCTCACAGCTCGACCTTCTTCTCCACCACGCACCACCGTAGCTCCAAGACCGAAGGTAAAAACTCTCTTCCCTCTCTAATTCTCTCGGTCTGAACCACTCTCTCTCTCTTCGATATGCACGAGGTGGTGGGAACTTGGTGAAGCTACTTCTAATATCTTATGAAGCTACATCTAATGTTTTAGTTTCTTGATTTGGGAACTCGGTGGTGGTGGATGGGTTGATCAGTGGGTGAGGTTGAGATCGGCGATGGTGGTGATAGATGGGTTAATCGGTTTGATGGGTTTGATTTGGTTTTGGTTTCATATGGAATTGATGGGTTTGATTTGGTTTTGGTTTCATATGGGTATGATTGGTTGATCGGTTTTGATTTTTTTTTTTCATATGGGTTTGATCGGTTTAATCTCAAATTGATGGCTTCTGTATTGGTTTTGGTTGATCGGTCTGCTGGGTTTCAAGAACATGAACAATCATGTTCTGGGAAGAATGGGAAGAACATATTTTGGGTTTCCGTGGGGCTGGGTTTTTCTGGCGATGGTGGTATGGGTTTGATCGGTGACGGTGGTGGTGTTTGCTGATTTGTATGTTTTTCTGGGCTTCTTCTATGTTTGTTTCTTGGATTTATGGGTTTATGGGTTTATTTCTTGGATTTATGGGTTTGATTTACTAGAGGTTTCAATGTTTAATGTGTTAGAATTTTCTGTGCTGAGATTGATTATGAGTGTTGGCCAGTTTGGGTTTATCTTGATTTTGTGAAGAACACAAAGTTCATGTTCTGGGGAAGAAGAACAACAATGTTTTTCCAAAGAAATAATGAAAAAAAAAATTCAGTTAAGGTTTTAAAAAATAATTTATTTCATTATTTCGTTTTTTAATTTTCTGAGGTGGCTTTTTTTATTTAAAAAATGCTGACGTGGATGCTGACGCGGTATTTTTCTTATTATTTTATTAGCCACATCAGCATTTAACATGCCACCTGTGCACTCCGTCTGCCACGTTGGACTTTTCTATTAGTGGGTTGACGGCAGGGACCAAAATAGAATTGATTTTCTTTTTTTAGGGACTATATTAGTAGCAAAATCAATTTAGGGACTAAAATAGGAATCGGCCCAAAATGTAGGGACCAAAAATGTATTTTTGCCATTTTTTTTTTCTGTTCTTGATCGGCTACTATTGTTGTTTTGATTTTAGATTTGTTGTTTAAATTATATCAGTTTTATGAGAGACAGAATTTTTTTGCTTTTATTGTTGTGGTTTGATTAATTTTAAGATTATGTTTTTGAGTTTGTATTTTGATTATGCTTGTATTTCTCAGATCAGATTAGACAGAAATAAAATTTCTCAGATCAGGCGTGAGAACTGATGAAGACTTTTTATCAGGGTAATTTGGTAATTGAGTAACCAGCCCAACGGATACCTTAAACGCGCATGTGCTTTTTGGTTTATAGACCTCCAGCGGTCCATAAGATTTGCGCGTTCTCTACGTGTTTTTTGCCTTGGCCCAAAACGTAATTTTTTTCAAAAAATTGCATTTTGAGCTGAGCCAAACGCACAAAATTCTCTAACTTTTTAATAAATGTGCGTTTCAGCTCCTAAAAGCTGAAACAAATGCACACTAAGTGCCAGTTTGGATTCACGTTGCGTTTAAGTTTCCTGTGTTTTCTCTTTTTTTTTTTTTCCTTGGACGCGCTTCTGGTACTGTTCACTGTCCATGAACAGTAATTTTAGGCTTATGAACAGTAAAAAATAGAGTAAACAGTAACTTTTTACCCATTAAAAAATTATTTTGCTACAGTATTTTCAGTTTTCAGTTTTCAGTTTTCAGTTTCAGCAAAAATAAGTTGTATCCAAACGAACCCTAACTCTCATGAAGGGATTTCTTTTAGCTGGCTTCGTCGCGAAGCTAACCATGCTGGATGTTGATAAGTATGTACTATGGTCCATTTGCATAAGGAAATTTTTGTACAATTTGACCACTAAAAGATTGTCAGAATTTGTCTACCAATGTCTCCTCCACTTTAGCTGGCGGCTGACGTGTATATGTACTGTAATCGTCAATAGAAAGTCGACAAGATCACGCCTTTCACCGCTTGATTTCAGCTAAGTAGAGTAGTTGCTCCAACTAGCTAGGTAACCATGCTAAAATTTAGTGGACAGAAAAGATTAACTCGATTATTAGTATGAACACAAAGAATAAAGCCAGAATTGAAGAGTACTGAAGGATCTAATATAAGCCACAGCCCACAAGGTCTTCGGAAAGAAGCATATTCGGGAATATGAACTTTGTAATTATTGCCTTTTGAAATACAACTAGTTCCTGATTATCAGAAAAAGAAGTAAAAACATCTTATCAAATTGCTGAAAATATGAGACTAAAAATGTTCACTGGTGACCGGCTATGGGAGAAAATGCGACTGGCTACTTGTGTCCTTAATTATTATTATTATTATTTTTAATTTCATATCTCAAACCATTTCTTTCTTAAACCTTTAAGCACTTTATATATGAAAAAGTGTTAATTCAACTACAAAGCTATTGGCCTTATGATGATACATCTCCTCTCTCCTCCTATCCAATTTGAAGGGTTTGGCTTACTTTCAGTTCTTTTTTAATAGGAATCTCATTTTGTTTTAATGAGAATTGTCACATCACTCACTAACTAAATAAAATGTGAAGATTAAAACTCACTGCTACTTGCTATTGTATATTTAAAATAAAATGACACTTCCAGTTAAAAAAGTACTGAAGATAAGCCACACCCCAATTTAAAAAGCATTGTCTTTAAAATCAAACTGTCATTATATCTTAGATTCTTGATATTGTACTAGCTAGTCAATTCACATATAGTAACACTTGTCATAAATTTCTTTATAAACTATTGAGGTAACAAATTTTTCCTGATTTTCATTTGATTTAATCATTTACATTTAGGGCTGTAAATAAACCAAGTTGTTTGTGAATAATTTGAGCTCGATTAAAAAAAAAAGGCTTTGTTTATGTTCATTTGTTTAGAAAACAAACTAAGTATAAGCT
Organism: Notholithocarpus densiflorus; assembly: GCA_030021035.2. NCBI lineage: Eukaryota > Viridiplantae > Streptophyta > Magnoliopsida > Fagales > Fagaceae > Notholithocarpus > Notholithocarpus densiflorus. The sequence continues at coordinate 15,505 of JARYZH020001821.1, read as the reverse complement.
CAATTATTAAACAAGCCAAATACAAACATAATAATGTGTTCGTGAACATGAAAACTTGATTTAACTATATGTAATATTATATTTTTATATGCATATTTGTCTAAAAATATATTTATATATACTTGAAATTAGATCATATAAGATTGTCAATAGGTTCATATGATATTAAATTATTATTTGTAGATTATTAATGATACAAATAGTCTATTTGTCGTAAAAATTCAAAGAATTGTGAAGATGTATCATTTTAATCAAGTAGTTCACGAACAAGTTTAAACTTGTTCGACAAGAAAATAATAAGCCAAGCTTGAACGTAAAATCTTGTTTAAAAGTGAGTTTGAGTTTGGCTCATGTTCAAAAAAAAAAAAAAAATTTTAATTTATGAACAAGCTTGAACTTTTTATACTCAGCTCAGTTTGGTTCATTTACAATCTTATATTACATCACTTTTTATTTACTAAAACAACTTACCATATCAACGGTTTATAAAATATTTTGTAAAAATATATATAACTGTAGCATTTTCCATTTACAAGATAAGCAATGTTACCAGTGGCGACTCCAGGAATTTTGTCCAGGGTGTTCCTGGACAAACCGGAACAATAACCTACCCTATTTTACTTTGAAAAAATTTCGGGTCATTTCAGTCTATTTCGAGTGTTTCGAGACATTTCGGTAAATACTGGCCGAAATTCAAGATTTGGCCGGCATGAAGTTTATGCTTAAAAAAAAAAAAAAAAAAAAAAAAAATTGTTCTTAAAACCAAAACAAATTTGCATTCTGTACACCAAAAAACCTCAAAAGGAAAAAAAAATGAAAAGAAAAGAAATGAACGGAGGCGCCGTCGCGCCTATGTGCTTGACGATAAGGTTTCAGGCGGAGGCGTAAGGCGTTGTCGTTGATGATGTTTTTTTCTTTAGGTGGTTTCTGATTTTAGGTTAGGTAAGTTTCTGATTTTAGGTTTCTGATTTTAATCGGCGGACGCGTATTCATATAATCAATGTTATGAATACCGTTTTGGACCCCGTTTCGGTTTGCCTATTGGAACGGAATATTTCGATACCGGCCTATTTCGGTGTACCGTTTTAGGGTGTTTCAGAGTTATGTTATTTTATAATGAAAAAAAAAAATATTATTAATAATAAAAAACCTATATAAATTATTAAAGGTTTTAAAGAAGTTATAAGTATATATTTCAACTAATATGTAATCTTTAAACCCAAATAATAATAATAATAAGTTCAATCATTTATAAAATATAATAAGAGTAATAATATGAAGAAAAAAAAATTGATGTTAATATTAGTTTTTTTTTTTTTACTAAAAAGGTAGAATAATTTTTATTAAAAAAATAACCAAATGCATGTAAAGGAGGGTTCGGGGACTTAACAGCTAGCCTAGCCCAGCCCATGGACAAAATATTTATCATTAAAAAATTCCACCAAAACCACTAGTGGGCTGGCAAAAGCAGAACAAATAAAAAATGTAAAACAAAAGACATAGAATTTAAGGAAGAGAAGAAGAGAAGAAGGACCGAAACCCACAGATAAAATTTAAGACAAATAGTCACATTACCTGTACAACACACAAATAAAAAGGGAAAGGCAGACTGGCAGCAGGACCGAAACCCACCGGAAGAAAAAAAAAAAAAAAAAAAAAGAGGAGAAGAAGGGTCCCAAACCCACCGGAAGAAGAAGATGGGTCTGAAACCCAGAAGAAGAAGAAAAAAAAAAAAAAAAAAAAAAACAATAAGAAGAAGGGTCCGTAACCAAGAAGATGAAGAAGAAGGTAGGATTTTTTTTTTTTGAGAATACGTTTAGGTTGGGCCTGTTGGGTATTTAGTTAATAATGTATTTTGATTTAAAAATCTGGTTGGGGTTGGTTTTGTTTAGGATTGATGCTGGGCTTTTATTTTTTGGGCTTGTTTTGTAACAATTTTTTTTTTTTTTTTTTTTTCCAGAATCTCCGTTACCATTTTTTTTTTAAAGATTTTAGTTCAAAATTTGTTTGGCATAAAACTTGTGAGAGTGTTCCTGATTTTGTTTGAGGGTGTTCCTATTTTTTTTTTTACGGGTAAACAAATAAAAAAATTTAAATTATTATATATAAATTTTTTTTTTTGATATATACTGCTTGGCTGGTTCTACCGCCTTATTATTGTTCTAACATTTACTTTCACTATATTATTACTGTGCTTCCGTCTCTTCCCTTCAGCTGTGCGTCCCCTTCCCCCTTTATGTTATCAGAGCCACTCTTTTCTGGCCGGTGATAGTGTTGTCGTGTCTTCGTTTCTTGTTCGTGTCTGCCCGAACCTTTGGTACTCTGTTGTTGTGTTCCCTTCTTACCGTCGTTGGCGCCACCCTAGTCGTAAAGTGAATTCCCAGAACCGAACTGTAAGGCCCGTTTGAGCCAAGAGAGGGCATGTAGGGTATGAGAGGTATAGGGTTGGTTAGGGTATGTGTTACGAAATGCAACGGTTGTGAGAAAAACATGATAATTGAGTGTTGAATCTAGGATAGTATGGATAAGTTGTGGAGATCCAACTCCTTTGTCAGCTCCAGGACTAGTTGTTCTCCTGATATTGTAAATGAAGAAGATTACACTGTTGAAGAACATGAGATTCTTGATTTTCGGAAATGGAGTATTCCTAAAGTTGATACTAAAACTGTTTATAAGACTAGTTTTGTTGAATCCACTTTTTATCCCATCTATAAAGTGAGAACTGTTGAACAAACATTTTCTATTTCTAGAATGCATGAAAAATGCTGTTTGTTTTCTAAGAAAAATATTAATGAGTTCATTACGAAAAAACTCAGTTATTTGCATATTGGTATGGTTCAAGTTGCTATTAAACCACTCACCCGAAAGGGTATTAATGCTTCTGTTCTCATGTGTTTACGTGATGCTAGATTTAAAAACTTTAAAGATAGCGTTCTTGGTATGATCACTGCTTCTTTGTATGATGGGCCTATTTATTTCAACTGTTATCCTGATCTTACTCTTGCTTTGGATGATCCTAATATTGTTAAAGCTTTAACATTAAATATTGCTTCATCTGGCTATGTCATGGAAGAAGGTAGCAAGCCTTTTGCTTTGGTTTACCGCATTTATTACAGATTGTTGGGAACTCAAATAAATCCTAGTGCTATAAACCATAGAGAACCTTCTGGTAAAACTATGTTGATTCAATGTTCAACTCCTGATGCTAAAGTTCAAGTTCCAAGAATGATTCAATAGCAAGACGTTAAGCTTCTCACTGAATGGTTGTTGGAACAAGAATCTCCTATTGCTAAACCTGTTTTTGATGAGCTTGATCTCACTCATATTCAACAATATTTGGATGGTACTGTTAAAATAAGTTTTCAGAATAACCAACCTCTGAGGATCAACGAAGGAAGGCATTCCTTTGCTGGATCTGAAAATGTTTCAAAAAGAGATCAAGATCTCAGTGATTTTATGCAAAAAAATCTTGAAAAACCCACTGATTTAAAGTTAAAAGGTGTTTCAAGTGATAAATCTCAAATAAGCTCTGTTTATTATTCCACCAAACCTGAAGCTTCCTCTCCATATAGCAAAACTGCTAATGAAGATGAAGAAAACTCTGCATCTGTTGCTCTTTCTGATTCTGATTTTCCTCCTATTGAAAATCCTTCTGTCTACCAAAATCAGTTAAGAGTTTTGACTGTTTTAAATGATGATTTTGAAATTGATTGGTATTCTTTGTAAAATGAGTTTATGCCTTCAAAAAACAGACCTAAAAGAAAATATTTCCAAAATAAATTTGCTCAGTCTGAAAAAGACCGTGTTAAGAGAAAATGGTTAGAAAAGATGAATCAATGGAAAAAACATATTTTGTTTTTTGATTTTCTTGAAAACCATTATGTCTCAAAAGATGAAGTTTCAAAACAACATTTAAATGTGATAAAAAAATCAAATTTTGTTAAAACTGATAAAACTATTATTAGGGCCAGTCATCCTCCTCTTGAGCCAATTTTGATAAGTACTAAGAAAAATGAAGTGTCAAAAGAGGAAGTGAAAGCCTCTCCTTTCAAAATTGCTGATGATAAAACTCCCATTGTTAGTCTCATTGAACAAAACAATTTTACTAATGAGTCTTTACATATTATTGGTCAACAGCTTGATCGTATTGAAGAAAAAATCATTAACAAAACCTCTGTTGAAAAATCTGTTTCTATTAATTCAGTTAACGAGTAGACTGAAGAACCATTGATTAATTTACCCAGTCATGACAAAAATTTCAAATTTAAAACCTCCCAATCAAAAACTCTTGAAATTGTTGAAAAAATGCTTTCTGATTTAAAAGTAAAAACTGAAGGTACTTCTCGAAGTACAGCCTGCACTATTTCAAGAAATGAAAAAGAAATTGTTTCTGATGAAAGTACAGATTCTGATACTGTATCTTCTGTTTCTGCCAAAAAGATTTTTGATGATGACTTACCAGAAATTAAAAGATTTGTTGGAAATTCCAAACCTATGTTTCTTACAAAAAATTGGTACTCAAAACCTACTCCTCCTGATATGCAGTTTGAAGAAAGACCTTTTCAAACTCAGTTTTCCGTTTCTACTGATAAGATCTATGAATGGAATATTGATGGTTTGTCTGAACAAGAAATCATTAATAAAATGGGTCATATGTCTATGGTTGGGATCGCTTATGTTAACAACCATAATCTTGATCACCCTGAAATTGTTAACCTTCTTGCTACTGGTTTTTCTGGTACTCTTCGCGGATGGTGGGATTCGTATCTCACAGAAGATTCCAGAGAATCTATTAAACATGCTGTTAAAAAAAATGATGAAGGTTTGCCTATTTTTGATGAAAGCATTGGTCGAGGTATTCCTGATGGTGTTAATACCTTGATTTATACTATTATCAAAACATTTTGTTGGTACTCCATCTAATATTTCATCTCGAATTTCTGACCTGCTAAATAATTTGAGATGTCCTACTATGTCTGATTACAGATAGAACCAAGATGTTTTCCTTTCCAGAGTAATGCATCGGAAAGACTGTTTCAAGCCTTATTGGAAAGAAAAGTTTATTGACGGTCTGCCTCCTATCTTTGCTCATAAGGTAAAACAAGAGTTAATTGGAAAAAATGATTCTATTGATTATGATAATTTGACTTATGGTGATATTTTAAGCACTATTAAAAAACTTGGTATTAATATGTGCAATGATGAAAAATTGTTAAAACACCAATTAAAGAACAAAGCAAAAGCTAAATATGAAATGGGTAATTTCTGTGAACAATATGGTTTACCCCCTATTACTCCTTCCAGGCAAAAAGGGAAAAAACATGATAAATGTCACAAAAATTACAGAGATAAAAAGCATAAAAGATACAGAACCAACTTTGTTAAACCTAATGATTTTTATGCTAAAAAGAAAAATGTTAAACAAAGATCAGGAAAAGGTAATTGCTTTAACTGTGGAAAACCTGGACATTACAGTAAAGAATGTAAGCAAAAACCTGGTAAGTTAAAAAACAAGTTTAACATGTTAAACATTGATGATAAAGCGCAAGAAGAATTATTCAGAATCCTTGAATCAAACAATTCCTTGGAAGATGATTTTTCTTCTTCTGATTCTTGTTACCAATCTGCTACTGATTCTTCTGATTCTCCTAATATTAAAATTGGTTGTAGAGATTCCTGTTGCAATGTTATTAAAACTATTAAAACTCTCACTAAAAGTGAAGAAAATGAAAAATTAATAATTCAATTGATAAATCAAATCCAAAACCCTGAATTGCAAAAGGATTATTTGGATAAGTTCAAGAAAAACTTGGTGAAAAATGAAACTGATAAAAAACTAAAAGCAACTATAAGCTTTGAAGAAACTTTGGAAAGATTTAATAAAAAGAAATCCAAAGACTTAACTGTTAATGATTTACAACAAGAAATTAATATTGTTAAACAAGAGATAAGTGAATTAAAAAATGATTTTAAACACATTAAAAGTGATAACAATAATCTTAGACAAGAGTTGATAATGTTGAAAGTTGATAAAAACCTTGGTAAACAACAATCTGATAAATCTGATAGTGAACATGATGAGCACGAAGATGGAGATGAATCCAGTCAACAGGCTCTTCTTTCTGATAAAGGTATTGATGATGATTCTCAACTTACTCTCATCAATAAAATACTTCCTCCAAAATGGTTTACAAAAGTTAAAATTGTTGTTTCCCCTGATTATCATTTCACTGTCATTGCTATGATTGACTCTGGTGCAGATATGAATTGTATTCAAGAAGGAATGATTCTTTCAAAATATTTTGAAAAATCTACTGAAAGATTGGTTTCTGCTAATGGTTCTCAAATGAAAATTAAATATGAACTGAGTAATGCTCATGTGTGCCATGATAATGTTTGTTTCAAGATTCCTTCTGTTCTTGTTAAAAACATGACTGATAAAGTGATCCTTGGTTTGCCCTTTATAAATGCTTTGTATCCTTTTCTTGTTGAACATGATGGAATTACTAAAAACATGAGTGATAAATGTTTGTTGATGCTTCTTTGCAGGAATCAAACAATGATGCGTGGATAAATACCACTAATAAGTGGAATAATAATAATATTTATACTTATACCACTAGTAAGTGGATTGTTATGGCTTCCTCAGCAGAGAGGAAAAACAAGGGAAAAGCACCAGCACAGGGCTATTCTCATGACAAAAGGCTCCCAGCGGGACAACCTTTAGTAATGCATGAAGGCGCATCCTCTGGGGTAAAATCCAGCGGATCAACATCCCTTCAGGAATTTGTCCCAGCAGAGGTGACATATTCCAGTGGTGATATATTAATTACTCTACAGGAAGTCTTATCAAGAAATTTACAATTTCACAATGAAACCTATTCAGAGTTACCAGATTCCATTAAATTCATTCTTGATAACCTCCAATTTGCTTTTGTTAAAAACCACCATAATGTTTTCCAGAAAACTCTTAGAGGCCTTGAAATCCACCTTGTTAACCTTACTGTTCAAAATGAAGTTTATATGAGCCACCATGATAACCTTGTTCCAGTTTATATGAGCCACCATGATAACCTTGTTCCAGTTTATATGAGCCACCATGATAACCTTATTCCAAAAAATGACCTTGTTTCAGAAAATGAGGCTCTTAGAAGCCGTCTTTAAGCCTACATTAGTCAACTCTTTGGCAAAGAGGAAATCCATTCAATGGATAAAAAGACTATAATGGGCACTAATTATGCTATATTGAGTCTTAAGACCCAATCTATTTTAAGAAGTGCTGTTGCCAACTTGCCAACAGATATACAATCTAGTATTCTGGAAAGCAAGGCTATGTTTGGGTCTTTTGACCTATGGTTCGAATATTTCAAAAAACTTGTTACGGCTACTATCCCTGATCTTGATGAATTAGATGAAGGTGATAATGTTTTTATTCAGCTTGATTGGGAAGAACACTTTGAGAGTAGTCTCAGGGTGTATGAAAAGAAACATCCATTTCCCGGTCTTCTGACTAATTATGATGATGGTTCATATGTTGCCGATGATGATGATTCAGATGTTGCTGATATTAGGGATCCCAACTGGCTTTCCCAAATGTTTGAATATGGCTTTATCAGGTTTATAAAATTAACAAGCCATTATCAAGCCAGCCAACTCCCACAAGTTATTCAGGATGCTATCAAAAAATTTAGCAGTCCTTCTGTTTTAATCAGATGTTGGAGTACGTTGCCTAAATGGGAAAGAGATAACTGGATGAATGTCCAGCCCTCAAAGCATATCATTCTCATTAATGGTCACACTCACCAAGGGCCATGGTTTGAAGGAAATTCTCAATTGTCCTTTGCTGATCCTTATGCTTTTGCTGAATGTTGGAGAGATTGTTTCAATAATCAAATTATTAATGTTGCTCAGGACCTATGGAAAGACTATCATTTCATGGGATGCACAGACAGAATCTCTGTTTTTGGTCCCAGGCCATATTCTGATGCCATTGCTCATTTGAGGATTACTAATCATTGTAATCCAAGAAGTCTTCTCATCCCCGGGAAAACCCCAGTGTTTGAGCCAATTTTATATTGTGCATTTTGTAATCAATATGCTATTTACCGTGAGCATGAATGTGATTCTCCACAAGGTCCTTTTGATCCTTTTGATGGTTATCCGTCTGATGCCCCTTCCACTGATTAAAGGATTCACTCCTGCGGTTACTACTGGTTGATGCTATTTACCTGCGGTTACTACTGTTTCAAGGGAAGTTATTGCTGTCTCAAGACTGCCTTTACTTTCCCATATTTGTCTAGCCTGCACAACGGCCAAAATTGCTACAATATTCAAAATGGAATCCCACCCATGCGTCTGACAATGCCATGCAATATGATATTCCCTAAAAATCTTAGATACATTATTGGTGTCCTTAAGATGGAATATTGTACTTGTCATGATTTGCTCTTGGAATGCCCTTGCCATGCCTCTCCCGACAAAAGCTTGCACTTTGAAGACAAAGGTCAAATTATTCAGCTGAATTTCTATGACAAAAAGTGAAAAAACACTATTCACTTTTTACTGTTCACCGAGTACTGTTCACTGATTACTGTTCATTGATTACTGTTCATTGATTACTGTTCATTGATTACTGTTCACTGATTACTGTTCACTGACACTGTTCACTTTTTACTGTTCACTCCGAAATTTTTCCTGTTTAAGGGAGGTTGTCCCTTATGGTTAGAAAAAGTTGTTTAAGTTGTTTTCTCAGAATTCTTCCTTGAGAGCTTCTTACTTCTCTAGAAAGAGTTCCTTGCTCCTATTTCCTTGTTTATACTACCACTATCCCTCTACAATCCTTGTATCTAGAACTAGAACAAGCTTTGTAATTGTTAACCTGTAACTGTTGAGATCTTGTATTCACTACTACTACTACTGTAAGTGTTTGTTCTACTTTTTCAAGTTGTTCAATATATGTCTCTTGGTTTTTTTCATGATTCATTCTTTGTTTTGCTTAAAATTCATATTTAGTTCTACAATAGCATATGAAGAGGTTAAAATACGCCATGACGGACTCAGGGCAGGATGGGCCTGACGGTTCCACATCTGTGGGCCGATAGGTGACGGGCATAAATCATTCTATCACTGATGTGGACGGATCCGAATGGACGGATGGAACATGGACGGACCGAGTGTCCATTTGGCAGCCAGAAACCCTAGATGGGAATACTTGCGACACACGTTTGGCCATTCTAGAATCCCAAGGCAAATGGAATCCTAGCACGAAGAGGATTCCGAAAGATACACGCATTAATCAAGATCTTCTCTACAAGGAAATAACTTGCTCATCACGTTTGGGATTATTCAAGAAGATCCCTATAAGGAAAAGATTTCTACGCCAAGTATAAGAGGTCAACCCTCTACTACTATAAAAGGGGGAATACCTTCACAAATCGAGGTACGCATAATTTACCCTCTCTAGCACTCTAGAGTTGTGAGAAGTTCTAACTTAACCTTCGGAGGGTGTTCGGCCGGCACCACACCGGTGCTCTCTTGAAGGTTCTCTTTTCCATTTTGCAGGCGTTGCTTCGAGCTAGGAAGGCCGTGCAATGCACTGGTGATTTTACGGCATCATCAGTTGGTGCCGTTTGTGGGAAACTGCGTAATTTGAAAGCCATATTATCGCATCCCGGACAAAGAGTTGCATGGTACTTACTCGCTCGATGGCGACCACCAACAACGTTCAAGGAGACGAGCCGCGACCCACTGCCCTGGAGAGGAAAGTCCAGACCCTCACAGCCACAGTAGAACGCCTTACCAAACAAAATCATGATTTGGAAGAACAGTTACACCAAAAGAATGCGAGGAATGGCACTCAAGAGGAGGATCAAGAAGGTACCAGTGCCGAGCGAAAGGATAGAGAAGGGCCGGAAGGTAGCAATGCCACGAGCCGACCCGAGAGACAAAATTTTAGTATCCCATCCCTCACGGATGCAACTCCACCATATATTGCTGCGGAGATGCATGCAAGCAATGAAGGAGCAGATGGAGATCATGATGAACGCCCTCAAAGGGAAGGTCTCTAGCGACCTTGACAATCTAGTCAACCGCACCGACTCACCTTTCACTGCGGCCGTCAACTCCTTCCCCCTACCACAGAAATTTCGTATGCCGCAGATCGACAGCTACGACGGGGCGAAGGACCCTCTAGACCACCTAGAAACCTTTAAAACTTTGATGCACCTCCAAGAAGTAGCAGATGAGATAATGTGTAGGGCTTTCCCTACGACGCTAAAGGGAGCCGCAAGGATTTGGTTCAGCCGACCTACGCCTAACTCCATCAACACCTTTAAGGAACTAAGCGCCCAGTTCACCTCGCATTTCATTGGAGGACACAGGTACAAAAAGTCTACAGCATGCTTGATGAACATCAAGCAGCGAGAAGAGGAGACCCTAAGATCTTACATAACCCGTTTCAACAAGAAAACGCTCTCAATCGACGAAGCTGATGACAAAATACTTGTAGCAGCCTTCACAAACGGGTTGCGAAAGGGTAAGTTCCTGTTCTCTTTATATAAGAATGACCCAAAAACCATGTCGGACGTACTTTACAGGACCACCAAGTATATGAATGCTGAAGATGCGTTGTTGGCTCGCGAAGAAAAGCCAAAGAAAAGGGAGAGACAAGAAGATACGCGGCAGGATAGAGGACGTAAGATGGCGAGAACAGAGGAACAAAAGGATGATAGACGCTCTAAACCCCCTCTGGGCAGGTTCACAAGCTTTACCCCATTAACTGCCCCAGTCAACCAAGTCCTAATGCAAATTAAAGATGAAGGATCCCTGACCTTTCCAGGCAAGCTGAAGTCAGATCCTAACAAGAGGTCTAGAGACAAATATTGCCGATTCCACCGCGACCACGGCCACGACACGGCCGACTGTTATGACCTACAGCAGCAAATTGAAACTCTTATCCGACAAGGAAAATTGCAAAGGTTTGTCCGTAAGGAAAGGACGGACCCCCCCCCCCTCAGGAATAGGCTTCCAAACGAGAGAATGAACGTCCAAGGCCACCTATAGGAGATATATGAATGATCGTAGGGGGCACGACAGCCGCTGGGTCATCCAAGAAGGCTAGGAAAACTTACCTCAGGATGGTACAGAGCGTCCAATTAACAGGATCCGTACCAAAGATAGCACGAGTCGACAATCCAATCATTGGGTTCTCAGAAGAGGATGCCCGGAGGTTACACCATCCGCATGACGACGCGCTTGTCGTCAACTTGCAAGTGGGAGACTACAACATACACCGGGTTCTGGTCGACAATGGCAGCTCGGCAGATATCCTGTATTACCCGGCCTTCCAGTAGATGAAAATCGACAGAGAACAGCTGATCCCGGTAAATTCCCCTCTCGTAGGTTTCGGAGGGACGAGAGTATTCCCCCTTGGTGCTGTCACACTGGTAGTAACCATAGGAGACTACCCCCAACAAATCACCAAGGATGTAACATTCCTCGTAGTCGACTGCTCGTCCGCTTACAATGTTATTATAGGAAGACCTACTCTTAACTCTTGGAAGGCTGCAACCTCAACCTACCACTTAATGATCAAGTTCCCTACAGAGTATGGAGTAGGAGAACTGCGCGAAAATTAGGTGGCAGCGCGAGAATGTTACGTTGCCATGTTAGAAATGGAGGACCAACAACAAACAATGTGCATAGGAGAACAACGGGCAGTAGCAGAGCCGATTGAAGAACTAGAAGAGCTAATCCTTGACGAATCAAGACCCGAAAGAACGACAAGAATGGGGACGTTGTCCAGCCAGCCAATACGTCAAGCCTTAGTAGCATTCCTTAGGATGAACCAAGACGTGTTCGCCTGAAGCCACGAGGACATGCCAGGGATTGATCCCTCAGTCATAGTCCACAGGTTGAACGTGAACCCCGCATCCTCACCTGTGCGACAGAAAAAGCGAGTGTTCGCTCAGGAGCGGGACAAAGCAATAGCAGAAGAGGTACGGAAGCTAATAGAAGCAGATTTCATTAGAGAAGTCTACTATCCTGATTGGTTAGCAAATGTGGTTATGGTAAAAAAGGCTAATGGAAAGTGGCGAATGTGTGTCAACTTCACGGACCTCAATAAGGCGTGCCCGAAAGACAGCTACCCGCTCCCTCGGATAGATACCTTGGTGGATTCTACAGCAAGGCACCAGCTCCTGAGCTTCATGGATGCCTTTTCGGGGTACAATCAAATCAAGATGGAGGAGGCCGATCAAGAGAAAACCTCCTTTGTCACAAGCCAAGGACTTTTTTGCTACAAGGTGATGCCGTTTGGACTCAAGAACGCAGGAGCGACGTACCAGAGATTGATGAACAAAATGTTCACACACCAGATTGGGAGGAACGTACAAGTTTATGTTGATGACATGTTGGTGAAGAGCCTACACGAAGTTAATCACCTAGACGACCTCCGGGAGACGTTCGACACCCTCCGATCATATAACATGAAGCTGAATCCGAACAAATGCGCTTTCGGAGTGACGGTAGGGAAATTCTTGGGCTTCATGGTGTCCCAAAGAGGTATAGAGGTTAACCCAGAGAAAATACGGGCCATAATGGAGTTGAAACCCCCGAGGACGGTCAAGGAGGTTCAAAGTTTAAATGGCAAAATTGCAGCCCTGAACAGGTTCGTCTCGAAGGCAACGGACAAATGTCTACCTTTCTTTCGCACTCTGAGAAAATCCTTCGAGTGGACGGACGAATGCCAAAAAGCCTTTGAAAATTTGAAGGAATACCTTTCATCCCCGTCATTGCTCAGCCCGTCCGAACCAGGAGAAGAGCTCTACCTCTACTTGGCAGTCTCGCAAGCAGCGGTTAGCGCGGCCTTAGTACGAGAGGAAGATAGGTCTCAAAAACCCGTTTATTTTATAAGCCGTGCATTTCGAGGAGCAGAAGAGAGGTACCCCCAAATGGAGAAAATGGCCTTCGCACTAGTAACTGCCGCACGAAAACTCAAGCCATACTTTCAGGCACATACTATCATAGTCCTGACGGATCGGCCCATAAAAAAAGCCATGAGTAGCCCTGAGGCTGCAGGACAGATGGCTTTATAGGCGGTAGAGCTGAGTGAATTTGATATACAGTACCGTCCGTGAACTGCAATGAAAGGACAAGCCGTGGCTGATTTCATCGCCGAATTTACCCTTCCGGAAGACCAGGGGGCAAAAATCGCAGCACAATGGAGCATCCACACGGACGAATCTTCCAACAGGCGAGCCGGAGGGGCTGGTGTGGTTATCCAAACCCCGGAGGGAGACAAGATTGAGTGCATGATCCGACTGGATTTCCCCACTACCAATAACGAGGCTGAATATGAAGCACTGGTGGCTGGCCTAGACCTCGCAAAGGCAGCAGGAGCTGAAAACGTAGTCTTGTATTGCGACTTCCAAGTGATAACAAGTCAGATTAATGGCGGCTACGAATGCAAGAATGAAAGAATGAAGAGGTACCTGGAAGAGGTGAAGGGTCGAATCGACAACCTCGAAGTCAGATTCGTTCAAGTCCCAAGGGAGGAAAACGAATGTGCGGATCACCTAGCGAAAGCTGCCTCAGCGGAATTTATGCATGTCCCCGAACAGGTATTATCTTTTGTTCAAGTCTCCTCACTTATTGATGACGGAACAAGTGTGCAGGAAGTAAATTCTGAGAATAATTGGACTACGCCACTAATAACCTATCTGAGAACTGGCACGTTACCAGACGAAAAAGATGCTGCTAGGAAGTTGAAGGTCCAAGCATCGCGATTTGTGCTAATAAAAGATGTCTTGTACAAAAGAGGATTCTCTCGACCATACCTAAGGTGTTTAAGCCATGAGGAAGCATCGTACGTAATGAGAGAAATCCACGAAGGAATCTGCGGCAACCACTCAGGGGCACGATCATTAGTACACAAGTTGATCCGGGCGGGTTACTACTAGCCCACAATGCTGAGGGATGCGTTGTCTTATGTCAAGGTCTGCGACAAGTGCCAGAGGTTCAGCAATTTCATCCAACAACCGTCCGAAGAGCTAACTCCTATGACGGCTCCTTGGCCATTTGCTCAGTGGGGACTGGATATCATGGGCCCATTCCCGATGGCCATTAGGCAATTGAAATTTTTGGTAGTTGGTATCGACTATTTTACCAAGTGGGTGGAGGCAGAAGCTCTTGCCACCATCACGGAGAAGAACATTCGAAGCTTTGTTTGGAAAAATATCATCTGCAGGCACGGGATACCAAAAGTGCTCGTCTCGGACAACGGAAAATAGTTCGACAACAGCGCATTCAGGGAATTCTGCTCGGAGTTAGGAATCAAGAATCACTATTCTTCGTCGGCACACCCACAGGCCAATGGGCAAGTTGAGGTCACGAATCGATCCTTGCTCAAGATCATCAAGACCCAGCTCGAAGGGGCAAAAGGCATCTGGCTAGAAGAGCTACCAAGCGTTTTATGGGCATACCGAACTACAGCAAGAACCCCCACAGGGGAAACGCCATTTCGACTAGCGTACGGAAGCGACGCTGTTATCCCAACAGAAGTAGGACTCACAAGCTACCGTGTGGAAAACTATGACGAGCATAAGAACGAAGAGGCCATGCGCCTTCAGTTCGACCTAGTAGACGAAGTACGGGCGACGGCGGAACAGAGGTCTAAATTGCTTTCATTTACTTTGAACTATTGTTTTCAATTATTTTGAGGGGGAAGGGGACGCACAGCTGAAGGGAAGAGACGGAAGCACAGTAATAATATAGTGAAAGTAAATGTTAGAACAATAATAAGGCGGTAGAACCAGCCAAGCAGTATATATCAAAATAATTGAAAACAATAGTTCAAAGTAAATGAAAGCAATTTAGAACCATCCGTTATGGCGGTAATCCGTCCAAGGTGGTGGTGGCAACTAGAATAATGAACATAAACTGAAAATACTTGTTATTGAAAGTAGAACAAACACTTACAGTAGTAGTAGTTAATACAAGATCTCAACAGTTAACCAGCCAAGCAGTATATATCAAAATAATTGAAAACAATAGTTCAAAGTAAATGAAAGCAATTTAGAACCATCCGTTATGGCGGTAATCCGTCCAAGATGGTGGTAGCAACAAGTAGAATAATGAACATAAAACTGAAAATACTTGTTATTGAAAGTAGAATAAACACTTACAGTAGTAGTAGTGAATACAAGATCTCAACAGTTACAGGTTAACAGTTACAAAGCTTGTTCTAGTCCTAGATACAAGAATTGTAGAGAGATAGTGGTAGTAGGAACAAGGAAATAGGAGCAAGGAACTCTTTCTAGAGAAGTAAGAAGCTCTCAAGGAAGAATTCTGAGAAAACAACTTAAACAACCTAAACAACTTGTTCTAACCATAAGGGACAACCCCCCTTAAATAGGCAAAATTTCGGAGTGAACAATAAAAAGTGAACAGTGTCAGTGAACAGTAATCAATGAACAGTAATCAGTGAACAGTAATCCGTGAACAGTAC
>JARYZH020001820.1:0-21908 GCA_030021035.2 Notholithocarpus densiflorus | reverse complement strand
ATTATATATTTGTTGATACTTTTACTTGTGCAAGTAATTTTTATTATTCTATATCAATTTTTATTTCTTCCAAATATTCCATGTCAAATTAGTGCAAAAGCAATTGCGATTTTCATTCTAACCAAGTATTTTCATTTCCTTATAGCTTGAGATTTATTCTAACAATAATAAGATTTTTGCAGACTGAGCATAGTGACATATATGATTGTGTGAATATATACAAGCAATCTATTTTTGAACATCCTTCGTTCAGAAATCATACAATTCAGGTTCATATTGTTACCTTATTTGCGTTATATTTTCATCAAAATTTAAATTCAATTTCAAGGTATCCTAGAAAATGACTAGGGCATGCACAAGCTTACATAGTGTGTGCCACAATCATGAAGAACATACACAATCCTTAAGGTCCACATTCAAATAAGATCTCACACATTTTTTCATGAAATTGAAATTAGGACATGATATATGTTGAAAATTGAAACATATTTCACTTATTTTCTAAGACAAAATTAAGAGGTTGAAATTTGGTATCTATTCAATGTATTTATGATTATTATACTTTTAGGGGAAAATTCTATAAACTCACCGCACCATGATTAAAATTACCATCTACATATATATTTAATAACTTCACTATGGGTTTCAGTTAGCTTAACTGGTAAAGTTTCTAATGATTGAATAAGAGATCTGGGGTTCAATTCTTGCTTGCACAAAAAATCGATTGGTGTATTGGTCTAATGATAAAGAGATCATCAGGAGCGGACGTCATAGGTTGAAACTATTTCAAAAAAAAAAAAATTTTTTTTTTTTTTACCTATTTAATCATCATGTACCTTCTCAAAAAAAAAAAAAAAAAATCATCATCATCATCATCGTGTAAGTTGTTTTGATAATTTAGTGAGTCATGTGATTAAAATATACATATACCTAAACTTTCTGGATTACAATGTAATGAGTTATTTGAAGGAAACCTTATCCTTGTCATTACTTTGTCAATATATTCACTTAATTTCATTTAGGGAAATGTTAACCAATGCCCTTAGGGCATTAGTTTAGGAACTATTTTTAGAAACATAAAATAGTTCCTAAACATAAAATAGTTCGAACTAAACATAAAATAATAGTTAAGGAACTATTTTTAGGAACTACTTTCTTGGAAAATATAAAAAGTTGTCAATAACATTTATTGTTTTATCATTCTCCCAATAAAATATTTCTAAAAATAGTTCCTAAACTAATGTCCTAAGGGCACTGGTTAACATTTCCCTAAATCAAAATTAAGTGAATATATTGACAAAGTAATGACAAGGATAAGGTTTCCCTCAAATAAATTCATTTCCGCTGGCACTAACTATGCTTTTACACATTAGTATGTGCACACCATCTACATTTTCGGATGTGCACCAAGAATTTCCCTAAATTTTATAGTCTCTAATCTCTTATAAATATACTAGCCTCATCACACGCGCTTTGCAAGTGCGATGGGGCTTTCTTTTTTTTTTTTCTATGCTAATGTCATAATTTTCCTTTTTTTAATAAATTTTTTGAATAAATCTGTTTTGAAAACATAGATTAGTAGGAGAATGTCCTATTTTGTAGGCATTTTAAGAGGAGTTGGAGATATATTTTCCCAGATTGTCCTCAAGTTTTTTCAATTTTAAACATAAAGTTTTGGGGTATTTCTAAACCACATAAAAGTCTATTCCAAAGAGAGGAATCATTTTATAAATAGTATAGAATAGATATTGACACCAGATAAACTCAAGTGTTGAGGATCCATGGCATTGAAAGAGTTTGTTGTTTTTTTTGTCTTAATATGTATTGCATCCTCCCTTGATGGAGGCATGGTAAAAGAGAATGATCTCAATGATTTTATTTCAAGAAAACAGATTGAACCACACATCAAAAGTATTGAGGTATCTTCGGTTGTATGCTTGGTAAAGTAATTTTTCATTATTCCATGTCAACTTAATGCAAAAGCAATTGCAATTTTCATTTCAAACAAAGTCCTGGCATTTATAATAGCTTGAGATTTAATCTAACAATTACAATATTTTTGCAGACTAAAAATGGAGAAATCTATGATTGCGTGAATATTTATGAGCAACCAAGCTTAAAGCACCCTTCACTCAAGAATCATAAATTTGAGGTTCATATTTTTTTACATATTTTGTGTTTAATTTCTCATTAAAATTTAAATTTTATTATGGTGTTTGGCATGAGAGGTTGTTTTTCATGATAATCAATGGTGTTTCTAAGCATTCTTAGGACACAACATGTTGTAAGACTAGTTTCTCTCTTTCTTCCTTTTTTTTTTTTTTTTTTTGATAAGATTTAGTTTCTCTTTTTTCACCACTCTCTATAGATTTTTCCCTCCTAATATATTACTTTATACTCTTAATATCTCTTTTTTTTATCTCTCTCTATAGATCTTGTCCTCCTTATCAGTGTTATTAAACACGGCCCGGCCCAGCCAGTCGAACTAGTGACCTAGTGACTCAGCGCATCAATCGGGCCGGGTGATCAATTGGATCGGAAAAGTATATAACCCGGTCAAAACCAATGCAACCTGGTGGGTTTTAAGCAACCCATGTGACTCGGTTGGGTTTTATTAACCCGGCCGGTTTGTTAATTGTGTAAAATTACATTAATAAATGAACTTTATTGACCCTTTTATTATTTAAATGTGTGATAATATGGAAATTTAAAAAAGAGAAAACCTAAAAAAATCCAAAAAAAGCATTTTTTTTTTTCACTTTTCAATTTTTACAATTCTTAAAACCTACTGCTACAGGCTGCTACTGTACATAAATTTTTTTATGCTTTGAAGTCTAAACAAATGTACTTGGCCAACAATTAGCATGTAAGTATGACCATATAACTCTATGCCACCAACTATCTTCTTTTGTTTAGGTTTTTTTTTATACTTTATAACTTGATTGCTTTTTAGTTTAAGCATCTTTTGTTTTTGTTTTTTGTTTTTTGTTGTTGTTGTTGTTGTTGTTGTTGTTTTTCTTTTTCTTTTTTTCTTTTTTCTTTTTGTCGTGTACAGTGTGAGTGTGTGAGAGACTGAGAGAAATATACACTAGAGTTTGAGATTTTCCTTTTAATTTCTTTAATATACATAATTTTTAGACATGTAACAAGATTTTCTTTAGCAAAGACTTTGTTGCAATTTTATGACATTTGTTTATTTTCCTTGTGAATTTTATAGAATTTCTAATGCTATTGCTTATGAAACATTGATTTTGAATTATAATGGCAAGTTTAATTTGGGCATATGCCTATTTTTTTCTTTTTTCTTTTTTAATTTACATATTCAGGTTATGATTTCTCAAACTTAATTTTATATATATTTAATTTTTAAAATCTTGTTATTTGACCCTGCGGTTCAACTGATGACCCACTAGTTGAACCAGTGATCTGGTAACCCAGCTCATAGACTGGGTTAACATCTAGTTCGGGTTTAATAACTATACTCCTAATATTACTTTATACTCTGAAGAGGGATAGTGAATTATGGGTATGTTTGGTATGCTAAAGCTTGTAATAATTCCAGTAAGCTTTTCAAAATCATTTCTCCCTAGTTATCAAAAAAAAAAAAAAAAAAATCATCTCTTTCTATAGACTTTGTCCTCCTAATATTACTTTACTTTATAGATTTTGTCCTCCTAATATTACTTTATATTTTTGGAGCATTCACAGTAAGAAAGCTAAAAAAATATAACTTTAATTAACTCAAAAACTTACTTTACCTATTTTAACAACTCATTTTATAATACACTCAACATCAAAGCTTCTACTTTAACATTCAACATATTAAAATAATATAAAAAATACAATAAAATAATATATCCCATAAACAACCGTTACCCACGTCCTTCAAATCAGAACCCCAAAAACTACCATCACCAACCCACCATCACTGACCCACGATCTACCATCACCGACCCATGAACCACCATCATCGATCCACAAATCACCATCACCGACCCATGAACCCCACGCACCCTCCTACTCCTCCTAGACTTTGATTCTAGATTAGCACCACCACCATCGTGCCTTCATCACCCCCCAAGTTGTTCCACACCCAAAACCGCCCTTCGCTAGCCTCCCCATGCAAATCAACAGTACTTATCCTCGCCAGCTACCTTCTCACTGGCTTCATCTTTAGACTTGATTTGCTTCTCAGAACGCCACAATATTGCGTGAACACTAGGCCAAGATTGATCCGAGTTGTTTGGGAGCGTGTTTGAGACAGAGTCGTCAGCAATGGCAATGGAATTGGCGTAGATCTGAATATGAAGACAAGGAGGTAAAAAGTGATGGGTTTTGTGGGAATTTAGACAAAGTTCAAGTTCGTGGGATGTCATAATCTATGAAATTAACCTAGACCCACGAGAGTAAAAAGGGGAGACGGAGAGGCAGAGAGAAAGAGAAAGAGAGAGAGAGAGCTGGAGGGAGAGAGGGCAGGAACTATGGTGGCTTGTCTACATGTGAGAGTGAGATATAGTGATTTACGGAAGATGAGGTTTACATGTGTGTGGGGGGAATAAAAAATTATTTTTTCTTTTAACATTCAACTATAATGAACTACTATCTCTAGCAGCCCATTGTAGCAGACGCTCAAGATTTTTTAACTTTACCTTCTTAGTTGTTAGACCTGGGATCCCCAAGTCTAATGACAACATACTGGCATACTGACCAACAGGCTAATATCTTTTGATGTAACATTTTTAGATTCAATATTTTATTTATTTTGAGTTTAGATTATAATTTTTCAATTTATCATATTACCCCATCTCAATCTATTATTATTTTATAATCTTATTAGTGGTTCAAGTAATTATGCTTTTTGCACGTGAATATAAAATTTATTAATTTATGTTGAAAATGATTTTATTTTAAACTATTTTTTTTATTTGAAATATTACTAAACATATATATATATATATATATATTTTTACACTTTTTTATGCTTTATTATTTTCTAGTAAACTTATAAAAATGGTAAAAATTCATTTGAAAGTTGTTTAATATTTTTCAGACATAATTTTAGTAAACTTTTGTTAATATTTGCCATTTTAATACTTTTATTTGTATTTTATTATTATTAAATTAATTATGACATTATCACGGTTCAATTTCAGTTGAACCTTGGTCTGACCTTAAAAACCTTGAACCTCTTTCTTTTTTGATTCGTTGAACAGTTCGGGTCTGAAAACCATGATATTTACATAAGATTTTTAACATTGAGCCCCAAAATATATACTTGCTCCCCTACCCAAAAATTTACAAACTAACCCAAGAAATACAAGTTATGGATCGAATTGGTTTGCTGAGATCTCTTGTAAATGATTTGATCTAGCAATTTGAAACAAGAAAATGATGGATCTGAATGGACTTGTTGTGAAAAGTAAATGTCAATAAAAAATAGAGATAATATCACTGAGGTTTCAGGAAAGAGAAATAGAGAGGAGAAGATTATGTTATTAAGAAAAAAATATTTAAATACTGTGTTGTTTTGGTTTTTGGTTTTCATAATTAATATTCCTAATTTAATTTTTGATTCTTTATTTTTGGGAATAGAAAATATTGTAAGATTTTAATGTTGACACTTTCTTCTCAAAAAACAAATTGTAATTGAATGGTGTTCTTTGGTTGTAGAAAATATTTCCATATTGACAATAATTTAATGTTGACACTTTATTCTAAAAATAAATAAATTAATGTTCCTAATTTAATCTTCATTTAGTTTACTAAACTTGCCCTAAGATTGTTTCTCAAAAAAAAAAAAAAACTTGCCCTAAGATTTCATTTCAGTGATGCCTCAGTCATGCACCTTGTTTCTAACAAGCAAGCATTGTGGGACTTCTGTTGTTTTCTCTCTGTAAGTTGGTATAATTTCTTCTATGATTCAATTACAAATCTAAGGTGAATTTAGTGCCATATCATTTAGAATTGTAAACGATCTGGCACTTTGCACATTATTAGATCTGGGAAATCACATCTTGACTGTCAAATGTACCCTCTCTAATTTAAGTAGAATTAAGAGGATCTTGCTCCATGTAGTTTGTCTCTGAACTTGTGGAAATTCCATATCTAATTCTCTTTTTCTCTTGTTGGAAAACATTGCTCCATAACATATGTGCCATAAAGGAAAGACAAAAAAAATTAATAAAAAAAAAAAGTCAAGCTTGATAAAAGTGTCAACATTAAAAGAAAAAATGGTGTTCGTTGGTTGCATCTATGCTAGATAATGGAAGTGTAATTGAGAAGAAAGAGCACAAATTGATTTGAATAAAAAAAATTGATGCTACTCTAACAGCTCGGATGCTTCTTTTATAATATTTCTTATGTCATGATATTTTTATTTGCTGAAGTATAGAAAATATTGAACAGATGAGACCTAGCAATAAAGTAAGAGAAATATTAGCCCAAATACATTCCAAGAAGCTGCCGCCTAGTTTTCGTTATGCAAAGATTGAGTTAGATGAGGAGTGTCCACAAGGGACTATCCCGATTGTGAGGGTCACATACAATGAAATACCTGAGAATGAATCAAATTTAAATAAGCCTCAATTTTCTCCGCTTCAATCGAATGGTGGTTTGCAGGTAAGTGATTTATGGCTTTCTTTGTTTAATATTAGTAGTGAATTTTTATTTCCCTACTCATTTTTGTTTTGGTAATACAATTTGAGTCCTTTAACCTTGGATGGAATTTATCCTCAGTCTGCAGGGCTGCTTACAAAAACAACCCCAGACAAAATGTATCATTCAAATATAGCAAGTATTAGTGTATATAATCCTCAAGTTGGACCTCACCAATATAGTTCGGCTTCAGTAGCAGTAGAAGCAGGAGATGGACCTAACTTCAATCAAATACAAGTGGGGTGGATTGTAAGTCTCAGGAAAGAGAAAAGTATTTAAACTTTATTCAGCTAGCTTTACTTTTTATTTGAGGATATCTAATATCTTAACTTCTTGTATAGTTTAATTTCAACATATGCTTTCACCTTATCATTGTGAATGCTGTGATTTGGAGCTAGTGAAAGCAAATTCACACAAACAAAAATTAAAAAATAAAATAAAAAAACCATATAGGACAACAATATTTAAGGTGGTTTGACCAACTTGAAGCCTACTTTCATAGGCAACGCCAACCAAAGTCCACTATTAATGATATTGATTAAGTACACTCAAAACTTTACGAGTTTGGCTTATTTTTAGTACTTTTTTAATTGAAATTTCCTTTTATTTTAATGAGAAACTGTCACATCACCCACTAACTAAATAAAATGTAGAGATTAAAACTCACTGCCACTTATCATTGTATATATAAAACAAAAAGAGACTTCCAATTTAAAAAGTACTGGAGGTAAGCCAAACCCAAACTTCACAAGCCAAACTCACATACTCACACTCACAACACTCATGAACCTCAAAAATATAAACAAAACCTCTCAAGAATATCACACACAAGCTCATAATACGAAAGCCTCAATGCACCAAATAAGTCTCTCACAAACAAACTCTCAACACACATACTTAAGTATCTTTCAACCCCAAAAATCTACTAAACTACCTTTTGAATAAACTCACTCATGTTTCTTGAGCAAAAGCTATCAAACACTTTACAACAATGCTTATTTATAGGGCTCAAATTCTATTCCTAATGAACAAGGAATACCTAATTAGTTCTTCAATAAGGAACTTTCCTTCCATAACAAGGAGTATCTTTTTCCTCCAATCCACACTAAGGAAAATCCTTTCCTTACACTCCAAGAAAGACGAAATCAATTCAAATTAGGAATTCAAGGTAACTTTTAATAGTGAAAAACTGGTTTAGATCCTTAGCTTGGTTAATTAAGCAATGGATTAATCGACTAATTTCCGAATAGGATGATTTAGTGAACCACCCTTATGATAATTTAAGCATAAACACATCAAGTACCAAATCTGTAAAATGAAGAAAGAAAGAAAAAGTAGATACACACAAATTTTGTGACAAAGTGAGAAAACAAAGGAGAACTACTTCAAAGGAAAAAACACTCAAAGGGCAACACTCCAAATAAGGCAATCCACTACTCAAATGACATTCTGAAATTGGTCATGAACTCCGACCAACTCCAATAACCCTCATTAAAGGTTTGATTACCACAGCTTGGTATGCACGTTCAACCTCCAACATCCTTGAATAGTTGAGTTCTAACTTGCCTTATATAAATGACGTGGGTAGGGTATGAATTCAATTGCAGCCAACATTAAATAAAACACATCATTTAATTTTGCAATTTTCAGTCGATTGAGATGCGATTGAATGGCTGTCAAAATCAGAATTTTGATCAATCGATCATCAATTGAAATTTTGTCGAATCCATGAATGTCAATCTATCAACCCTCAACCAAGTGGCAGTCAAGTCCTTCATAGAAAGACTTCTTTGAACTAGTTCTTGACAAATTGTTCTTGAATACCCCAATAACAGTTACCAACTAAATAGTTATAAGGTTATTACATTTTCTTGGAATTTAGCCAATTTAAAACCTAACACAATTGTTACATGCATGACAGAATAAATTCCTGCTACCTTAAAGCTTTGATTGGATTGCATCTGCGTTTTCACGCAGACGCGTTTTTGGCTGCTTTTTTTTTTATTTTTTATTTTTTATTCCAACGCTTGGTCCACTGTTCATGGGACATGAACAGTGCATTTAGGCTTATGAACAGTAATTTTAAAAGTGAACAGTAACCAGAAAATGATTTTTTTCAATTTTCAGCAAAATAAGCAATATCCAAACGCACACTAAAAGAAACTAGTCAAAATGACTTATTATTTCTTTCAATTTTAGGAAAGACTTTTTATATATAGAAATTTCCCAAGAAAGCTAAATTGAAAACGTTAATTTATACTGTAAGGGTAGTGGCATCTGAATTTAAAAGTAATAACATACAGTCGGATTTGGGGTAATTGCAGTTAACCCACCTGTGGTTTGGCCGGCTTTAACTAAGCCTACCCGTGGTTTAAAAAGTGTCACTTAACCCACCTAAGGTGCCCTCCGTTAGATATCTATAACCCACCTCATCAATTTCACCGTTAAAAACGGAAAAAACATAACAAAAACAAACAAATTAAGATCTAAAATTAGGTTTTGAGGCAAGGAAGGAGAGGGAAAAGAGTTTAGAGATCTAGAACTCATGCTTGATCTGAGAGACTTGGAAATTCCTCTTCACAAATCCAACCTTCATGCCCCATCATTCTTAACATCATTGATCTTTGATTATTAAAAAAAAAATCACTGATATGAAAGGTCAAAGAGAGGAGGTTTTGGAATTTGGGTTTTCCGCAAGGAAGGAAAGGACAAAGGCGATGGAAGCTTTGACAAATCAATGCCATAGTAGTCTCGTAGTGGTGTGATTTGGTGTTATCTAATGAGATATCAGTAAAGGCACCTTGGGTTTGGGTGGTTTTTGCAGGGATTGTTGTTAGATTTCTAGGTTTTGTGGTTTGGTTGATTTGAAATATATATGGCTATCTATTTGTAGAAATTGTTATTAGATTTCTGTGTTTTCTATAACTGCTCTTGTGTTTGATATTGCATCTATGATATTTCCATTTTTTTCTTTATGGGTTTTGTAGAAATGATTATTTAGATTTTTGAGTTTTGTGGTTGACGAGATATGGTTTATCAAAAATGGATTTGGATGTGGAATTTGCTATGGTGTGGATATATTGAGGTGCAAAATTAATTGTCCTTGAGTATATTGAGATGCAAGAGCAATAATGGCTGTGAGCCTTGCAATGAACATCAATCCTCTTGCCATTGAGGTAGAGAGGAATTTTTCCACTAGTAGATACTAGAACAAAACTTCAAATGATGATAGGGGATTATTCATAGTTATGGATGGGTTTGTCAAATTTTGATCTTGAGAATGTTAGTATTAATGGCTTTTTTTGTTTTTGTTTTTTGTTTTGTTTTGAAGTTATGGATTCAAAGGAGAAGATGGAGGAGAGAGATATAAAATATTATTGAAAATATATTTTTACCCTTGTTTTTCTAACGAAAAATGGTGAGGTAGGTTATGGATGTCTAACAGGGGGCACCTTAGGTGAGTTAAGTGACACTTTTTAAACCACGGGTAGACTTAGTTAAAATTGGTCAAACTGCAGGTGGGTTAATTGTAATTTCCCCTTAGGATTTTATATCCTCACTTACTTGAAATTTGTTTTTTTAATTAATGAAAATTTGGAATTGATAAATTATTTGTGATATTCTTCAGGTGAACCCAGACTTATATGGTGATACACACACCCATTGGTTTATGCAATGGACCGTAAGTACTTTCAGCTTCAAACAAATTTAAGGTCTTGAGAGGATTTTATATATGAACAAAACTTATGTAAAGTACCTTAGGTGCTGTTCTTTAGATTCCCCTCTTAAGATTCTGTCATATGACTACTTAACTTAAAAAATACACTTTCATCCATCAAAAAAAAAAAATCACGAGGCAGAATCTTAAGAGAGAAACCTAAGAAACAACACATAAGTATTGTACCTAAGTCTCTCTCTCTCTCTCTCTCTCTCTCTATAAATATATATATAAATATATATATATATATATTACGAATGTATAGAGTACTAACTTAATTTGAATTTCATGTCATGCATGGAAAAGAGTGACGTCCACAATATTACAGGATGTTTTAATCTTAATTGTGGGGGTTTCGTACAAACTAATACCCAAGTTCCTGTTGGCGGTGCTATCGATAAGGTCTCTGTTTACAGTACTGAAGACCAACTGATTCTAAGATTTGGCCTTATTCAAGTAATAATTTCCCCATTTGTTTTTGTTTTTGTTTTTAACATGATATTTTGAATGTTGGATCAAAATGTTAGATATATGCACTGGCTGTGAATCGAAAAAACACTTGACCACTCTAGAAAAAAGAACTTGACCACCCTAAAAAAAACACTTAATCACCCTTAATAACAATTGAGCCCATTAAAAATAAAATTCAACCTCTCCAAAAAAAAAATTATGTTGAATGTTGAAACAAAATTGCAAGAAATGCTATGTTCACAACATTTTCGAAATATTTTCGTAACAAATCCTAAATAATAGGTTGTTATTGATGAATAGAAAATAATTTCAGTAATAAGTTCAAATTAAAACCAGTAAAAACTTACAACTTAGGTTTTGTTGAGAAATTGTTACAAAAATGTTGTGAACATAATATATCTTAAAAATTGCTCAAACAAACATATTAGCCTAAAATCTCAAATCAAATGTTTAATTGTGATTTTTTAAATTGTGTTTCAACTGGCATATTTTAAAGTGGCTATTTTTTTATATATAAAAAATGCACACTTTTCAAATAGCTAGTCTGTTAGTATTTGCTTTAGTCATTAGCCGAATTTGTTGAATTTATGTGATATATTTTTTCAAAAAGATAATGTATTTTGTTTATGTTAGTACTTATTTAGGCAATATGTTAGCAATTAAATAGGAGATCAATAGCTTAATAATTGCTTGGTTGTGTATATTGAAAAAGATGTAACTGATAATATTAATAGTAAAACTATCATATCACACAACAATTTTAAAATATGAAAACTTGTGAAAGAAAATTTTAAAATTTTATGTATTTGAATATATTTTTATTTTGTGATGTTAATATATTCAAGTTTTATTATTAATAAAAAAATTTAAATTAAGTATTTTTAATGACCACCTTGAAAAAACTTTCTAGAGCTGCCACTGGAAATACGTAGTTAAATAATTAAATTTACCATATTCCAATATCATTAGTTTTTAGAGAATCGGTAATTTAATATATATAGTATCAAAGCAGAATATCCTAAGTTCGATTTTTGTCTTCTCCACTCTACCTCTATTTAAAATCTCACGTGTTGGACATCACTTATTAAAAGGGAGTTTGAGCCCGCACATGATAGTGAGTGTTAGAAATATATAATTATATAATTAAATTTGCCATATCTCAATAATTAAGTATTTGGGAGAATCAATAATTTAACAAACAATTAAAAATTATCAAAAAAATATTTTGCAGAATGTCTGATCCTTCATTTAATTTGTTTTTCCTTTTTAACAATAGGATCCAGTCAACGAAGGTGGAAAATGGTGGGTGGTTTATAATGATAATATTGATCCAATTGGGTATTGGCCACCCACAGAATTTAAAGAGTTACTTGAAGGAGCAGACACATTGGAATGGGGAGGCTATGTTTTCACTCCGCCAGATGATAATACTTGCCCTCCAATGGGCAGTGGACATTTTGATGATGGTATATATGAACAGACTTGTAATACTTGCCCTCCAATGGGCAGTGGACATTTTGATGATGATATATATGATCGGACTTGCTTTATGAACCAACTTCAATATACGGATTCCAACTATGATTTGCAGTCTCCAACTGATGTTCAAACCTTTATGTCTAGTTGCTACCATGAAGGAGATAATTCATACAAAAACGACTCACAGGGTTATAGCTTTTTCTTTGGCGGACCACGGGCACCGAAAATGATTGTAACTACCTAAAAAAAAAAAAAGTTAGAAAATACTTTGGAATAATACAAGGGTGGCATTATAATCAAGCTAAGGGGGTTAGAAATTTTTCAATAATGCTTTTTTTTTTTTTTTGGTTTAGTGTTATAATGCTTAAAAGTGATATATAAATAACTGTGTGTTTATTTTTTTTAAAAGAGATAAAGTAACGTGGAATAATGTTTAAATACGAGATAAAGAACCGTAAGAAGTTGAAACCCAATGGAACATTTGAATTTATTGATTGAGTAAGAATTGTAATAGGTAAAAAAAAATTGAGATTTGAACAAAAGAAAGATGATATACGTCAGTGTGGATGGATGGGGATTTGTGATAACTGTATAGAATTTGGATAACAAAAATTTTGGAATGTTTTAAAGAATTTAAAAAAAAAAAATCATAGAAATTTCAGGATAAAAATGAGTAGTTTTTAAGTGAGGTAATGAGTTTTTTTTTTTTTTTTTGGGAGGAAATAACTTTGTATTTTTTTTATAAAAATAATTGAAGTTTGAATCCAAATAGATAACAAATACAGATAGGAATCAAGCATTTGAATACAAATGGGTGGTGAGATTAACGGTTTTTTTTTTTTTCTTTTGTACGTGAGATAGTATAATTGTATTAAACTTTTTTGCTTTTTTGTGGGAAAAAAAGTAAACTAAAGGGTATGTTATTTCAGAATTTGTATGAGCATATTTTGGTGCGCAAAAAATTGAAAATGAAACAAAGAAACCCTCTTATTAATAGTATAGATAAATTTAAAAAACAAAAAATTGTTTTGACCCCCTAAAATAAAAATTTAAACACCCTGGCCCTAAATTTTACTTAAACCCACTAAAATAAATTTGAATATAATCATCTTAATGCTATTTTCACAATATTTTCACAATAAATGTTATATGGCAAGTTGTAACTAGTTTTTATTTAGACCCACAACTGACATCACTTTTTACCTACCTTTAAGAACTTGTCACCTAGATTTTTTTATAAATTTTTTGTAAAAGTATTGTGTATTGAATTTATAAAAAAAATTTTAAAAAAAGTTTCAAAATTTTGCTCCTTCATTAAAAAATAAATAAATAAATAAATCTTCTCTCTGGGACTCTGGCTTACTTTATAGTTGACAGCGAAATGAAACTGTTTTTCCCTGCATTTTTCTTCTTCATAAGAAAAAAATTACACCACTGTTACAACCAACAGATCTTTATCTACATATGTGATTCTTTCCTCATTCTCCTTATTTCTCTTTTTCTCTTTTATATTTTCTTAGTTTTTCTCTTTGTTTGATCAAATAGTTTGATAAATGCTTTATATATTTCCAAGTCCAAGAAGTCTTTTAATGTTTGCTCAAATTCCAAGAGAAAGACCACGAGTATGATTAAAAAGCCATACACTTCAAAAGCAAAAACTTATATTAATTACTACTTTATTAGTTTCACATTTACTCCTAGTCCTACCCCTAGGTGTGTCACAATTTTTCTTTATCATATATTTTTATTTAATTGATATTACATATAAATATAATAAGTTATTATTAATTTAACAAAAATGTATGATTAATTATTTAATTATATTTGTTTATGCATTCAATAGTTGTTGTATTACCGATTTTTAAACTATTAATAACTTTTTTAGACTATTGTACAATATAGTTGAATTTTATACTAAATTGTATTTAGAATACTATTTTAGATTATTGTATATAATATGGAAGTTGTATGTATAGGAAAAAAAAAGTTATCATTTTATCTTTTAGTTGCCCCCCATGACATTTTTCTAGCTTTGCCATTGCTGACCCCCCTAGAAAAAAATCCTACAGTCGCCACTGGGGTAATATGTTATCCAAATTGTTTCATATTAAAATAAGAGAAATGCTACATTCACAATATTTTCACAACAAATCCTAGTTGATAGTTTGTTACAGATTTTTAATTTGAATCTACAACTTAAATTACTTTTTTGTCCACTAATAAAAGCAAGTAATAACTTGTCACATAGGATTTGTTGTGAAAATGTTGTGAACATGCCATATCTCTTAAAATAATGGCAAAAATTACGCTTTGCAACCCTATATTTGTGGGTTGTTTTAAATTTGGGCCTTGTTCTCTGTTTTTTTTTTTTTTTTTTTGGGTACTATTTTTGTTTATGATTTTTCTAACATGGTTCCATTTCATTCTTTTCTTCATCTAATCTATGAGGTTAAAATTGTAATTCAATAAAATTCAAAAAAAAAAAAAAAAAAAAAACTATCAGATAAATTTCCTATAACTTCCCAGTTTTAGACAAATACAAACTTCTCACCCGTTTATAAAAGTAAAAAAACTTCCCACCTCACGTCTAACAAACTACAAACAAAAACTCTTCCCAATTTTCCAAATAGATGAACGTGGTGTACAAGTTCCCATTACAAAAAACTAATCTTCCCACCCTTCCTATGACAAACTACAAACTCTTCCCAAGGATTACTATTCCTGTTAAGGTCATACTTTCTATGTAATCCTTTGACAAAACGCATTTTACTTGTAATTGGGTAGATCTAAGTTGGGTTTAATGCACCAAGAAGTATATTGTTCAAACATATCAAGTGGTATCATTAAAGACATGAGGTTGATCCAAGAAACAAGTGAAGAAATGTCGTTTCATTAAGTCTCGACACAAGCTTAACAGATGCTACTATCAAAGATTAATGGAGAAACTCGACACAAGCTCGATCTATCGAGAACTACGATTTCAGAAATCTCATATTTGGAATTTGGCCCATGATGACTTGAATGATTAGGGTTTCTCTTCCTACAACCCTAGTCATAATAAGACTTATTTTAAAAGTCATAAAACAAGAAAACAGAGACCTAGAACTCATATACTCTATGTAGGGGTGTCAAATGGGTGGGTTTGGGGTGGGCATAATTGGGTTGGGTATATAAAACTCATTTACCCATTAAAACTCATTTAACTAATTGCTTCTAACCCAAATCCAACCCAACCCAATTATTATGGGTAAACCCCAACTCACCCAATTACCCAATTATCAAAATTACCAAAATGCCATTAAAGTGAAAACCCCAACACTTTTTTGGATTCCCTTTTTCACTCTCTCTAATCTCCATTCTTGGGATTAAAAAATTCCACATAAGCACGTCCACATCAGCAATTATATTAAAAATTCAAATAAAAAAATATTTTCTTTTCTTTTCTATTTTCTCTCACTTTCTTGGCAACCAAACAGTGCAACAAATACAAAGAAATGTCATTTCAAGCTCAAAACTTTCCTGAAATTTCGAAAGCTCCTTGAAACAAATAGAAATTCTTCAAGGATAATGAAGGAAAATGAAAAGAGAGAGAGCTATCTCTCTGGTGTGGCGGAGATCCATGGCGGACCATGCGCCACAATCACTCATCGGCTGCTTTCGTCATCACTGAGAGCTGGCTCGGCCGCGGCTGAAAGTCGGCGTGCCGCCGCTGCTGGTGGGAGGAGGGTCAAATCAAGGTTGCCAGGGCTCGCTTCACTAGATTGCCTTCCACGCCGTCGATTCGAACGAGGGAGTTCGTCATTGTCGATCTATGAGCGTTGAGTCTGTTCGGCAGAGCCAACTATGAGTGCTAGTGGGAACCGAAGCCTTTGTGTAAGCTGCAGCGGAAGGAGCCAGGGTGAGTGGTAGGAGAGCACATACAAGTTCGTTTTTGAGGGGTTTTCTCGGGGGTTTTCTTGCACTTTGCCACGGTTTCCGGGAATCCAAATAGGCTTAGTGCAGCCTCTTTGCAGTGTGCGAAACATTTTCTCGGGGGCTTTTTTTATTATTATCATTATTATTATTTTTTTTAATGGGAAGGACTGGGTTGAATTTGGGTATATTGTTTTTGGGTTAAATGGGTCCCAATGAGTTTTTAGTTAAAACCCAATAATTACTTGGTCTAATTGGGTTGATACCTATTTAACCCAACTAATAATTGGATGGGTTTGAGTTCAATTAGAGTGGGTGGATTTGGACGGGCAAATGGGTTTGGGCTTACTTTGCCACCCCTAACTCTATGTGAAGCTACTATGTTTGTACACCTTAGAGTTTTGTAACCAAATACTTCCTGATCTTCATCATTTATGAAGTGAAGAACTTTGCAGCCAATAACAATCAATCAAGTTCTTAGAGTTAGTCACGTACTAGGATCCATGCAAAGGAGTTAGTCATAGATTGGAGATTTGTGCAACAAAGGAAAGCATTTTGCTACAAGATCAAGTCCAATTGGGTATTGGAGCAATGGTTCAACTGTAGGTTGGTATTTTGGGATTGACCAGGGTAGTGGTAAGATTTCTTATACTTGTAACTGCTTGATTGTTGATTAGTGGATTCTTAGGAGTGGTGACCTTAAATTCACCCAATGGGGGTTTTCGCCTTGTAAGAGGTTTTCCTCATTCGTCAACAAATTACTGTGCCAATTTATTTTCCACTGCATATTAGTTTATTGGTGATTTGTTGGTGTATCCACGATTTGCATGTAATTTGACCTAATTAATCAACTTGGGTAATTGAATTGATTAAACGGAGTCAATCTTTTTTAACCCAACAAGTGGTATCAGAGCGGGCACACTCTGATTAGGTTTCTAATCTTTGTTGTGTGATCCATTGACTCTTGTTGTTATGGATTGTGGACAATCTTTGATTATTCCTCCTCTTTTTAATGGTATTAATTATGCATATTGGAAAGTACATATGAGAGCTTTTTTGCAATCTTTAGATGAGTAAGTTTGGTTGGCTGTAGAAGTTGGATGGACTAGACCAACTAAATCACCGACGTCTTGGGATGATAACCAAATCAAAGCTACAAATTTCAACAATCGAGCATTGAGTGCTTTGTTTAGTGTTGTGACTAATGAGGATTTTAAGAAGATTTTATCCACTGGAAGTGCCCATGAAGCATGGACAATTCTTCAAAACATTTATGAAGACACTAAAGCTGTGAAAGATTCTAAGCTTCAAAGGCTCACTACTAGCTTTGAAGAAATAAGGATGGATGACGATGAGGCGTTTGACAAATTCTATGCCAAGCTCAAGGACATAGTGAATTTTGCTGAATGCTCTAGCCATTTTCCTCTGATAAGCATACATGTGGTTTACGGCCTGAAGCCTTTTCTCATCCATTAGATTCAGTTCATCGAACCTAGATCTAATCCAATCTTCCTCTGACACATGGTGCTCCAAGGACACTCAATGAAGGAACCTCAATCTCAACCGGTAATACTGCCTCCATGCCATATACTAAAGAGAAAGGTATGGCTCCAGTTGCTGTTCTAAAATATGTTCGAGAGGCCCACAGTGCAAAAGGTAATTTTCCTGGCCAATCACGATGTGACTCAATCATTTTCTCTAATATCTTCACCATGTTCTTGTTCACTGCTTCCACAGCTCCATTGGTTTCGGGTCTATAAGGTGATTACTTGTGATGTTGGATGTTGTATATTGCTAAGAGGGTCAAAACCTCTTTCTTGAAGTGAGGGCCCTGATCGGATATATCAACTCATGTGGCACCCATACCTACAAATAATGTTCAACTTGATAAACTTGGAAACTTCTACCAATGTCAACTTGGCGTAAGATGCTGCTTCAACCCATTTCGTGAAGTAATCAATTGCCACTAGAATGTATTCATGACCATTTGATGCCTTAGGGGTGATTTTCCCAATTATGTCAATGCCCCACACCGAGAAAGGCCAAGGTGTAGTCAGGTAATGAAGTTTAGAAGGTGGTATGTGATTGAGATTCACAAGGATTTGGTACTCATGACACCCCTTAACATGTTTACAACAATCTGTTTCCATTGTCAACCAGAAATAGCCAAGTCTCATTATCTTTCTTGCCAACATATGTCGGCTTATATGAGGTCCACACTGCTTGCCATGCACCTCATTCATCACATTTTCTACTGACAATTCATCCAAGCACAATAGCAAAATGCCCTCAGTTGATTTCCTGTACAAAGTGTCCCTACATATTACAAATCTAGAGGGCAGCTGACGTAAAGTACGTTTATCCTTCTTCGTAGCACACTCAAGATATTCACTGTTTCTCAAAAATTGATAAATGTCAGTGTACCATGGTTTATCATCTGAGAATAGTTCCATTATTTCCATGATGCGCAAGTATGCGGGCTCTGTCCTTTTTTCCACTAGAAAAAGGCGAATAACTACACCTTTGGGAATATGCAACATGGAAGCAAGAGAAGCCAAAGAATCAACTAGATGGTTCTCATCCAGGGGAGTATGCGGGCTCTGTCCTTTTATTTCTTAAGTTTAAGAGTGTAAATAATATAAACATTATCTTTGAAATTTTAAATGATGTAACATAAATATATTTTTGATTTATAATTATTTAATCTAAATCATAAAGGGGTTAGATTTTGTACAATAAATTGTGGCTAAAGTTACCAAAATTTTGGCTTCTTAACAAATTCTTCATTTAATGGGTATTAAAAAAAAAAAAAATGAAACTACACTATTGATCCTTAAAGTTTACCTTGTGAGCGCTATTGGTCCCTCAAATTTGAAATGAGTGCTCTTAGTCCCTCAAGTTTAAAAAATGAGAACGGTTAGTCCTTTGGTTAATTGTCGTTAGCATTATTTCTTATGTGGTTAATGAAAAAATGATGTAGCATTTTTTAACTTTCATGTAAGTCTATATGGCAATAGCCACGATAATGAATTTGTCAGGCTAGCAACTTAGCATGTGAGTCTTTTTAAAAAAAAATTATTTTGTTAAAAAAATTCCACATATTTTCCTATGAATCCCCCTTACGTTTTATCTTCCTCCTCTCCCAACGGGTGGTGCTGTCACTATTGCTATTGTTGCTGCTACTTCAGCCATTCCCACCACTGTTAGCCACCGACAATTTACAAATTGTCGCCGTTGCCACTGCATCAGCAGCACAAAACATTTCTATGTCCTTTGCCAATCACCATGGATCTCCGTTGATGGCTAATCTTGAAGTATCTTTACGTATCTTTGTTCTTAAGATTTGTTTCCAATGGATTTATAAATAACATAGAGAGGTTTAAATATTTTTCAATAGTCTTCAAATATTTGAATGATTTTTAGTATTATATTCATATTTGATTTCTTATACAAAATGTTGAAGATTGTTTTTTTCCCCCATCCCAACCAATCTGTGGGGATCAACGGTTAATAAGAAAGATTGCATTCATTGAATCCTTTTGTTGGGTTTCTTGCACCCAACCAATAAATATTTGTGTTCAATGCAGGGTTGCTCCTTCCACTAGGCCATTGCCTAAAGCCCCCAAATAGAAGGGGGCTCCAAAATTTTGGAAAAACGAAGGGGTAACATAATATATATATATTGGTTTTCAAATGAAACCCAAAAAAATAGCTACATCCTTTTAACCAAAGAACAACGAAGAAAAATTTTTGGTCTAAACAAAATCAATTGTCCCCAAAATAACATCATACCTTTAGACAAACCAAAATTCAACCAGATAAAATATAAATACACTCTAAAAATATTAGACACAAAACAATCACAAATCCCTAAAATTTAACCACCGTTGCTTTCACTCTCTCTCATTCTTACTCTCTGTCTCTCTCTATCTCAGCTCTTCTTCTCTGCCTCTCTCACTCTTGCTCTCTTCCTCTCTCTATCTCAGCTCTACTTCTCCTTCGATCTCATCACATCTGAGAACCGAGGACCTAACCTGAGGTATAGTTTCACTCTTCCCCTCTTTAAAATTTGGTTTTTCAGTTTTCCTTTGATGCACAGTGAATCTTCATGTGTGGTTTTTGTTTTTGTTTTTTTTTTTTTTTCATCGTGATGGACCTGATGGTCCTAGTGGATTTTTGTGGGCTGTGGCTGTGCTGTGGGCTTACTTTACCTATGGGCTTGTAAAGTTTTGGTTTTTTTTTTTAATTAATTTATTTAAATCTTGCGTTTTTAACTTTTTATTTTATTTTTTGTTATTGGATCCGTTTTGTAACTTTTGTTGGGTATAGTATAATAGTATATTAGTAGTAATATACTATAAACTATAGTATCACATAAAGCAAGCAAAAAAATAATTTCAAAAATAACTCAATCCAAAATACAAAAACTTATAACTTAGAATAAATATATAATTTTTATTAGTGTTAATTCATTGAATAATATAATAAATATGTCTTTATTTATACATTTTGAGATTGCTAGATATTTATTATTGTTCAGTGGAGCTACAATAGTACTTCATCTTGAATCTTTTCCCAAACATGTTGTTTATTATGATATTGATGGTTTAGATTTATTTTCAGAATTAAAAGTTTTAAAAGAAATTTTACAAACAAAAGAATATCCTCCTATTGACATACTAAATTATATAAAAATGTTAGATTCATTTCCAAATACATACATTGTTTATAGAATTTTACTAACAATACATGTTACAGTTGTTTTTGTAGAAAAAACTTTTTCAAAATTAAAATTAATAAAATGATATATAAAATCAACAATGTTCCAAGAAAGATTAAGCGGATTAACTATATTATCAATTAAAAATGAGATGTTAGAAGAATTTAAATACAAAAATTTTATTAATCAATTTGCATCTCAAAAGGCAATAAAAATAAATTTTAAATGAAATATATTATAATATAAAAATATTGAATAAATTTTAATTTAGTTAATACATAAATATAAAAAAGGTCTTAATTTAATTGTTGCCTTAGGCTCCAAAATGTTTTGGGCCGGCCCTAGTTGAATGAATCTTGATTTGAGAGAGAGAGAGAGAGAGGGAGAGAGTTTTATAAGATTTTGTATGGTCAAAGGTGGATCTACTTACTTGGGTAGCATATTTGTGTTGCCTTTGATGTGATTTGGTGACTGGATTGGAGGTTTGGAAGACGGTAAAGCAGGGAAAGATGAATGGAGGGGCTGAAGCAATCTTCTTCTTCTTTTCATTTTTTTAAAATATAAATATTAATTAAAGATTACATGGCAAAATTAAATAACTTTGTTATATATTTAAGTTGTCACGTCAATTTGTGTTTCGTTAACCACATAGACAATAATACTAACAGAGTTAACAAAAAGACTAATAGTGTTCATTTTTTAAACTTAAGTGACCAATAACATTCACTTATATCTTAAAGGACCAATTGTGCTCATATGGTAAATTTCAAAAACTAATAGTGTAATTTTGCCCAAAAAATAAAGAGTCTAAACTCCTAAATTCAGGTTTTTTGTACTGTAGCGCTGCAATAGCTGCTGAACAATGTGATAAACCTAAAATTTGTTTTTTATTCATTTAAGCATGTTCGTATATAATAAAACTTAAAATAAGATTTTCTCAAGTATTAAGCTTAG
>JARYZH020001819.1:4253-21913 GCA_030021035.2 Notholithocarpus densiflorus | reverse complement strand
GTGAATGATTTCAGATGTTTTCAAAAACCCTTTGTCTTCAACTTAAGTTTTCAAAGCAAAGTTTTCATAACTCTCTACTCACAAAATGAACCAACCCATAACCAAATTTTGCATCAAACATCACAAATAGTATAATCTTGGATGGCCACACTAGTTTACACACAATCTCATGTACAAGATTTAGCAAAGACTTACTTGTGATGTGTGTGCAACTAGTAAGAGCATGAGATACATATAATGTGATATGTAGATAGTAATCAATCAAAATTTTTACATCATCCATCACAAATGTTTGAAAGTGACTATTACCTAAAGAGTTACATTCTATAACTCTCACATCTCTTAGAAAACAAGCTTGCAATCATGTTTTTTTTTTTTTTTTGCCTTATACATTTTATGCAGATTTTTCTTTTTCTTTTTCTTTTAAGGCAACACCTTACTTTTCTTGTTGTTCATGTGCTCCACTTTCTCAAGCACTAAATCTTATGATATGCACTAAGGTATTCATGATTGGCTAGTAAACAGTGGTGAGATGGTTATTTATGCCTTTCTTTTAGGATTTTTTAGTCCTTACAATCAAAAGAATGTGACTTCAAAATCAAGAGTATGTGATTAAAAACTATAAACAACTCACACAAATAGACACTACATAGCACAAACTAGCAAAGTGCATAAAAATAAGTTCATCCAAGCTAAACAAGGTACATAGTTATGAAGTGCAAATTTCATAGGCCAACCTCAACTACACATTTATGATGTGTAATACAAAAAAATATTTTTGGTTTTTCAAAATTTTAATGACCAAAAACAAAAAGTACACATTATGATAAATAAATAAAATGCAAAAGTAATGCATGACAATGCTAAACTAAACTATAGAGGGTACAAAAACAAGAAATATCAATTTCTTAATTAACCCATGAGTACATGTGCAAACTAGTACAAACTAGTACATACTCATATAAAATCATATTTATCTCAAAATAATCATGCACTTAGTTAAGCAATACATACTATTCAAGTTTCTCCACAATGTCAAGCATGTTCTAAATCAAGAGAGAGATATCATAATTCATGTAATCCTCAAGAAAAATAAAACTAGACACAAAATAAAATATTTTTCTCTTTTGAAAAATTTTCAATGTTTTTGGATTTTTGAATAATCAAAACAACCTAAGAAAATAAAACAACCAAAAACAAAAAGTAAAATGTCCACAAATAATTGAAAGAATTAAATCAAGGACAAGTAAACAACACTCACCTTAGCAAGTCTTTTCTCACCCATATAGCACGAGTCTTCAGCTTTGTAGGTGAAAAACCATGAGAAGTAGAGTGTATTTGAGGGATTGTAAACTTCTTCTGAGAGAGACTAAAATCCTGTAATTTCCTTTCACAAGCCAATAAGCTTAAATTTTTCAAAAGCATATGAAACAATTTATTTTGACTTATGGCTGGAGAAATATCATTACATATCATAGATTGAAATACAGAATGTTTAAATTTCAATTTATGACAATTAGGATGAATGTGACCGTAGACACCACAAAAGTGACAAACATGAACAAATTTAGGAACATTAGTATTTCTAACAACAAATCTAGTCTCAAATTTTGGTTTTTGCCTCAACAAAGAACAATTCGGTCTAATATGACTAACAACACCACAAATGTGACAAGTAGGAACAAAAACAGATTTATTATGCTCTCTAACAGTAGGTTTAGACTTAGGTTTAGAAACTTCAGCGTCTACATCAAAACTTTTACCTTTGTCTAACCTAGCAACATAAGCCTTTTCTTTATGATTCCTCTTGAAAGGAGGGATATAAATCTTGTCTTTAGGCTTAATAGAAATAGAATTAGAAACAAATCTGTTATTAGTAGCAAGTTTGGTATTAGATAATTTTTTCAATTCAGCCTTAGACTCAGCTAACTTTTGTTCCAAACTCTTCATCTTTTCATCTTGAGAGAAAATTTGATTTCTCAAAAATTCATTCTTTTTATTAGACTCATCTAATCTCACAATCAATTCCTCTTTTTCAAGATTAGCCAATTTTAACTCTTCCTTAAATTTCTTAACAATTTTCAACGATTTAGATAATTCCTTATGAAGAGTTTCACAAGCATCAATAAGATCAACAGAAACAATAGCATCTTCTTTATTCAAATTGTCACAAACATGAGCAGAAAGATACTTCAAATTATCCATGATAGTAGGGATCAAGGATCAACTCTAGGTCAAGAAACCTAAAACAAGAGCTAACCCGCTTTGATACCACTTGTTAGGTTTTTAGATCCCTGTAAACTAGATTGTTTAACCTAATTAATTAACCAAGTGAATACTTAGGTTTATTATTTAGATCTAGGTTAAACAAACATAAATCATATATGTAAAGCAGCGGAAAATACAGAAGACAATGATATGATCACTCAGGAAAACTAAACCGATAAAAAACCTAGGGAGGATTTAACCTAGCTATCCTCAAGGTAAAAAGAAAATCCACAATAGAGAATCAAAGTTTATAATAATACTTAGACCACTAACATCTTATTGCTACCACATGTGGAACTTACTGACATGACTACGTACAAGCTCCAAATCCACGGACTCCTTCTCTATTATGCCTTTGCAACACAAGCACCCACACTTGTGACTTTGAGACTCCACTCAAAAGTTTTGGATCACCTTCAGATGTTGATCTTGTATGTAGCAACTTCTACAACACCAGATCTTGAGATTCTTCTAGGGATAACACTGGTAGAAGACTTTAGAGAGCTTTTGGGTACAAAACCCTAGATCTACAAAAGGAGGCACAAGATGCACTCTTTTTTCTCTAAAAAACTCTAAAAACCCACTCTAGGGTTAGCTTAAAATGTCCTTTAAATACTAGAAAAAACGGCTTGCGATTTGGACTTCAAACGGTCAAGTTATGGGCTTTTTAAATTTCTCATTTTTTGCTGATATGCAACTTTCGATCGATCGCCAATCGAACGAAACAGATTGTAACTCTTTTTTTTTTTTATCCTGAACTTGAGTTTTTTGTCTTGGACTTCAATGTAGCCCATCCTAAACCAATGAGACTTAGTTTTTGTTATGGTTTGCCAACATTACAAACTCAAAATCCTAACAATCTCCCCCTTTGGCAATCCATGACAAAACACACATACAAAATGAAATGCTCAAATACAAGAACAACCCAATACAATAAAATGCCCAAATACATCACAAATCCCAATCTAAGACTCCTAATCTAGAAGTTGCAATAAGAGGTAGAAGGTCTTGATCAAAATGTACCTGTCTTTCCTGAAAACACTCCAAAAAACACATCACCGCATGTGTGGAAAGAAAGACATATAAACAATAAATAATCAAACTAAC
Source organism: Notholithocarpus densiflorus (assembly GCA_030021035.2). Taxonomy (NCBI): domain Eukaryota; kingdom Viridiplantae; phylum Streptophyta; class Magnoliopsida; order Fagales; family Fagaceae; genus Notholithocarpus; species Notholithocarpus densiflorus. The sequence continues at coordinate 18,538 of JARYZH020001819.1, read as the reverse complement.
TCTCCCCCTAAGTTAGATACATCAAAAATTTTATTTTCTCCCCCTTTCAAAAACAATTTCAACTCCCCTTAAACAATTTCAACTACTAGATTTGAAAGCATTAGGATATTTGATAATGAGTGTTTTGATGAATTCTATGCTAAGCTTAATGATATTGTTAACTCTGCTTATAATTTGGGTGAAATTTATGATCAACCTAAGATTGTTAGGAAGATTCTTAGATCCTTAATTGAGGACTTTAGACCCAAAGTGACTACCATTACTGAAAGCAAGGATGTGGACTCCATCCCTATTGATGAGCTTGTGAGATCTCTCCAGTCCTATGAGCTAGACCTACCCAAAACAAACAAATCCAAATCAATGCCTCTTAAGTAAGTTGATGATGTTGATGGGAATGGATTTGATGATGAACTCTCTTCTACAGAGATTGCTTATCTTGCCAAAAACTTTAGAAACTTTCTTAGGAATAACAACAGAAGGGCAAGAGGTAAAAACAATGCTAAACCTAGGAATTTTAAGAAAAATGAACCAACTAAAGTTAATAATGCTGATAAATCGAAAAGTTGGTCAAACTTCTAGTAATTCACTGGGTCAACAATGTTTTGGTTGTCAAGGGCATGGTCATGTAAAATCTGAATGTCCTACATTCTTGAGATCAAAGGGTAAAGCTATGGCTGTAACCCTTAGTGATGATGAAGTTTCTGATCACGAGTCTGGAAATGATGAAGTAGGAAACTTCTTTACTTTCACAACTACTGCTGTAATTAATGAATCTGTTTTGGTTGAAGAGAGCCCTTCTAATGGAGAATTCTCTGAGTGTGCTGACTTGCAAGAAGCTTTTAATAAGTCGTGTAAGGTTGCTGCAAATGATGCAATGAGTGTACACTTAAGTCTAAAGAAGATTGCCACTCTCAAACTTGAAAAGAAAAACTTGTTGCTAAATTTGCTTGATGCTAATGAATTGGTTAATAAGGTGAAGACCGAAAACATTATGTTGCTTGATAAGATTAAGAACCTAGAACTAGAATTTTCTGTAACTAGAGAACAAATAAATAGGTCTGCTGGTTCTAAACTTGATCACATGCTGAGTGTTCAGAAGTCTCCCTTAGACAAAATGGGTTTAGGTTTTGTTGATAGCATTTCTATGTCTAAAACTCATTCCACAAATTTTATTCCTTCTTCTGAGCCACCCAAGATTGAGGTTGTCAAACCAGTAAAAGTTACTCCTGCTCCTAGGAAGATTAGGGTTGATCTTAAAGAGTCTAAGCCTAAGAATCCTAACCTCTCTAAGGACAAGAAGCATGATAGACCTTTGTGGGTTTGTCATTTTTGTGGAAAGGTTGGGGATACTCGTCCAAACTGCTTTAAGTTGCAAGCTGCAAAGCGAACAAATAAGCCAAAAGTACCTGTGCCTCAAGCACAAGATCCTATGGTGCTTATTGCTGAATTGGTAAAGGCTTTAAACCTTTATACCAATCCTGGAGTTGCTCATCATTCTAATATGAATAATAACTCCAAAACCAGAGTTGCATCTAAGAAGTTTTGGATGCAAAAGGCTCAATCTAATTGAGTCTTTTTGACATGGTCCTTGTGCTTCATCTTAAAATCCTTTGTGTGACCATTTTTTTCTTGAAGTTTTGTTTCTTTTTGCTTTTAGGATTTGCATTGCATTATATTCATGCATTCCATATTAGGTTATTTTTGTTTGTTTTTTTTTTTTTTTTAAATAAAAAATAAAAAAAATGGAAAGAGGGATGTGGAAGGATGTGTTTTGTATTACATATCTTGGATTTATAGTTGAGGTTGGCCATATTAATTTTTACATAACATACTTGTGTACCTTGTTTAGCTTGGATGAGCTTATTTTTCTGCACTTTGCTAGTTTTAGCTATGTAGTGCATATTGGGTGGGAGTTGTGTATAGTTTTTGATCACATGATCTTGATTTTGAAGTCATATGCTTTTGATTGTAAGGACTAAAAAATTCTAAGAAAAAGGCATAGATAACCATCTCACCACTGTTTACTAGCCAATCATGAACACCTTAGTGCATATCGTAAGATTTTATGCTCAAGAAAGTGTAGCACATGCACAAAAAGAAAATAAGGTGTAGCCTTGGAATAAAAAATATATATATAATAAAAATAATCTAAAAAAAAGGCAAAGAAATAAAAATGGTGTGTACCTTATAAGGCTAAAATAATAAAAATAAAAAATTACATGATTGCAAGCTTGTTTTCTAGGAGATGTGGGAGTTATAGGATGTAACTCTTTAGGTGATAGTCACTTTCAAACTTATGTGATGAATAATGTAGAATTGTGATTGATTACTATCTACATATCACCTCACATGTATCTCATGCTGTTACTAGTTGCACACACTACACAAGTTATTCTTTGCTAAACTTAGTACATGAAATTGAGTGTGAATTTGGTTTGGCCATCCAAGATTATATGTTCTTTGATTTTGATACAAAATATGTTCATTGATTGAATTTTGGGGACAAAATGTGTCATAATCTTGTTTTGGAAGATCTGAGTTGAATTCAAGTGTTTTTGAAAAACTTTTAAACTCATACTCATGCATTTCATTTATGAAATAAGCTGGTTTGAGTGTTTTCTGCATAAAACTCCTGCTGTTTTTCAAAAATTCAATTTTTCCAAATTTTCGATTGATCGAGTGTGTTCTTCGACTGATCGAAAATGCCTTAAATTTTTAAGCTTGGTTCTGCCTGGTTCAATTAATGCTCGATTGGTGCTCGATCAATCGAATCTATTTTTCGATTGATCGAACCCAATTTTTTAGCGATCGAAATTTTTAAAATTTCTAAGGAATAGCTTCTACCTGGCTCAATTGGTACCCGATCGGTACTCGACCGATCGAATTTCAGAAAGAAAGAAAAATAAAAAGCTCAAACCTCACGTGTTCTTCACTTTTCAAAAGCTTTTCTTATCCTTTTCTTCTTTCTCTTCCTCGACTGATCCAATCTAAGGGTCTTTGTCGTTTTCTTCCTCAAATTTTCCAAGGTTTTTGTCCTCAAGCATTCGTAAGACCTTTATACCCTTCCTTTTCAAATTATTTACATGTTTCATGCATTTTTCTTTGAAATTTCAAACAAAAGAAAATTGAGATTTTTTATTTTTTAGTTGTTTTTAACCATATTTGTTCATTGGGTTTTTGTTCTTAGATGTTGTAAATAGAATTCCCATGCATTAATTTGATCAATTTGGTGTTTTGAGAACAATTGGAAATTCTAGGGTTTGGTATTTTGAGAAAATTGGGGATTTTATTCAATTGGGCTTAAATTGATAAAATTGGCTTGTGAAATTGATAAATTAAGTCATTATATGATGTTTCCTAACTAGTGTAATGGTTAATTGATCAATTTGATTTGGTTTTGAAATTGGGTTTTTCAAAATTCGGGGTTTTTGGACTAAAACTCTTTGTTCAAGTTAATTGTTGGTAAATGATGACAAATTGAACAAATTTTTATGCATTAGAGCATGCATCATATATGCATTCATTACATGCATCATATAGATTGTTATTTGTTGATAAATTTTGTGCTCTAACCCTCTCTACTGCAGTCTGCCCTTGGTTTTTGTTTTGTTTTCTGTTTTCCTTTTCATCTATACTTTTAGAATCATGGTTAGGAAGAATAGAGCAAAGAAAACCTCTACCTCATCCTTTTCTGATTTCCAGAGTGATAGGTTTAGGTTTAGGAAAAACCAAGAAGCTTATGAGAAGCTAAATGTGTTTAGACCTGTTTGGGCTGAACGCAAGGTTATCCTAGATAAGGTAGATCCCGAGATCCGTAGGAACTTTGAGCGTCGAGGTTGGTTACCTCTTTTAGATGTTGAGCATCCCCCTCCGGCTGCTTTGATTAGAGAGTTCTATTCAAACTTCTCTATCCACTCCGATGATTCCAACATTCAATTTGTGAAGAGTTGGATAAGGGGTGAAGAATATGTCATTACCCCTGAGGTAGTGACATCTGCTCTTGGTGTACCTTTGGTACAGCAGCCTGTGTATCCTTACACAAAGTCTCCTCATCTAGATGATATTATGTCACTCATTACTGGTACTACCATTAGTTGGGGTACTGGTTCTAGGGTTACCTCTCATGAGCTTACTGAGCTCAATTACTTGTTCTTTAGGATATCTTGTCATAGCATTTGGCCTATTTCTCATCTTCATACCGTTCCCATTGAGAGATGTGTGTTCTTGTATGCTCTCATCATTGATGCTCCTATTAGTTTCCCTACCCTTTTTATTCGTTCTCTTGTTGAGGTTCATAGAAGTAGTGTAAAACCCATGGTTTGTTTTTCCCACTTTTCATTCATAGGATTTTGTTAGACTTAGGATAGAGGACTTCCCCGTATCCGAGCCTGTGCAGATTATTGCTCCCATAGGTGCCACCTTCCTTAGGCAAAGGGCTGCTCAGTTAAAAGCAAGCTCTAAACGCCTCGTGTTGAGTCTTCTACAAGTGATGCATCTAGAGCCCCTCCTTCTGGTGATCCTACAGCTGATGATTTTGTGGACCCCACTGCTGCCGTGGATCCTCCACCATCTACATCTAGCGCCTCTTCCTTGCGTATGTTGGATACGGTTCTCACTGTTTAGGCAACACATGGACAACTCTTATTGGATGTGCTCAATGAGGTTGCAGCCTTACGAGCAGATTTGGCGGTTGCTAGAGGTTCTTCTCCACCGGCTCCACCCTCTAATGAGTCATGATTGCCCTTTGGCAATACGTCACAAAAATGGGGAGTACATAGAGATAGGGTGAGATATTTTGGGAGATGTTTTTGGCAATATAGATTGTATCTAGGAGACACATGATGTTTTGATGTATTTATTTTACTTATGGGTTGTACATGTTAGGGGGAGACATTATGTGTTTATTGTTTTATGCTTTTATATTTCTTGTTTCACATATGGTACATTGATTTTGATTTATATTATGAGGTTATTCATGATATATATCTTTTATTTTATGTTTTGTGTTAGGACATATGTGTTTCACATGTTAAAAACATATGTCATGATTTTATGTAATTGGCTTATCCTTTGACAAAACGTACTTTACTTGTATTTGGGTAGAATTAGGATGTGTTTTAATACTTCAAGAAACCATGTTTCAAGATCAAGTGTTGAAGCCTTCAAGTCTGTCCAAGAAAACAATCTAAAAGTGCAAAGTTACTAAAGCTTGACAGCTAGCATATGTCGAGGTTTAAGAAGCTATTTCAACCCCGTGGCTCGACAGCTAGCTCGATTGATGCTCGACAGCTTCTATCTATCGAGGTTTACAAAAACAGAATTTCTGATATGTTTTTCTTGAGATCCGTGGATGTGTCTTTGGGCCTTCTTTTCTCCTAACCCTAGACATATAAAAGGATTGTTTTAAGGGCCATTAAAGAGTTAACAAGTTGCACAAGTATTGAGAAAACTCTGTTCAAGCAATTTGTAACTGGAGACGAAGTTCTTGCCCTAGTTCATCTCTTTCTCTTGAGAAGAAGTTGCTGTGTATGTGCACTATAGGGTTTTGTGACCAAGCATCTTCTTGATCTTCATCGTGTGGATGAACTGAAGAACTTTGCAGCCAACAACCTTCTTAGTTGGTGATTGAAGTCGCGTACTGGGATCCGCGCAATTGGTTAGTCACGTACTAGGGAGCCGTGCATCAAAAGGGGGACCTGTCACTATAGAACAAGTCCAATTAGGTATTGGGGTAAGTGTTCAACTGTAGGTTGGTAAGGTACTTGGGATTCCTTTACTTGTAACCACTTGTTGTGATAATAGTGGAGTTTCGGGAGTGATGACCTGAAAATCACCCGGTGGGGTTTTTGCCGTTAGGTTTTCCCCATTCGTAAACAAATCAACATGTCATTTATTTTCCACTGCGTATTTAGTTGTTTGGTGATTTGTTTGTGCTACTTAATAAACTTAGTTAATTAATTACTTTATTTATCACAAGGGGTCAATACGTTTGTGGCCTATCATTTTGTGAAATCAAGAAGTTTATTATGGTTTACTTGTATTTTCCACACATGCGTTTATGTGTTTGTTTAGTATTTCAGGAATTTACAGGTTAAGTCAGTCGTGGCTGCTCTTTACTTTTGCAACTGATAGATAGTGGTTAGGTTGAATTGTAATCGGAGCTTTTTATAATTGATTGGGCTGTTTTTACTTTGAGCATTTTACTTTTTGTAATGTGTTTTGTCACGGATTGCCAAAGGGGGAGTTTGTTAGGTTCTAAGACTTTAGGAACTAATGTATTAGAACTTCAATATGTATTATGTTGGCAAACCATGATCAAAACATAGAGTCTAGGTTTAGGCTTGCTCAAAGTGTGATTTAATGTAAAATTAGAATCGAGTGATTGCAGGATTTATTGGACAAAATCGGCAAGACTTAATCGATCGAATTTTAGACTCGATCGATCGAAACTCGTGCAGATTTAATTTTCTGCAAAAATTCCAATTCAGCCCAAGCCCGTATGACGTATAGGGTTTTGTGTTTCACTCCAAGTATAAAAAGAAAAACCCTAGCTACGTTTAAAAAGTCTTTTGAAGAGTTGTGTGTTAAATCTTCTGTGAGATCAGAGAGGTGTTTACCTTCATACACACACATAGAATTGTCAAGATCAAGATTTGCTTCAAGAACTTGATGATCTCTTCAGTTGTTGCATAAAGAACTTAAAGAATATCTAAAATCTTTGAGTGGAGTCTCAAAGTCACAAGTAGGAGAACTTGTGGTTGCTGCAGATCAAAAAAAGAAGTAGTCCGTGGACTCGGAGCTGTCACGTGGTCGTGGTAGTAAGTTTTCTACTTAAGGTAGCAATAGGATGTTAGTTGTCTAAGTTCTATTGTAAAAACTTCAATTCTTTCATAGAGGATCTATTTTTACCTTGAGGATAGCTAGGTTAAATCCTCCCTAGGTTTTTTACCGGTTAGGTTTTCTTGGGTCATCATATCGTGGTGTTCTTTATATTTCCTCATTATTTGCATGATATGATATTATTGTGTTAACCTAGAACTGAATAATTTATCTAAGTAATCACTTGGCTAAATAACTTAAACAACTTGTGTTAAGGGGTCTAAAAACGTACACTTTGTCTTGTCCAATTTTTGAAATCATGATATTAACCCCTCAATTAGAGTCTCCTTAAAATGTTATCTCTCCAACATGACACATAACAAGCTAACAACATTCATGTTGAAAAGATGACTACATAAAATTGTGGATGAATGTTTTGGCTTGATAATAAATTTATCATAACAATATCATCCTGGAATAAATGATTTTATTTGAATCAAATCATCTAATTAATTGGTAAACTCTCATGCATAAAGTGTTTGAGAATTTATAAAAGAAATGGTTTGAGCTGTGGATTTAGTAGCATATTGCAACCAACTCAAAGAAAAATTAAAAAAAAAAAAAAAAAAGGGAAAAAAAAAAGAGCTAAATGTAAAACTGCTGGCTATACAAGAATAAAATAGTCTAAAACAAAGACCAAGATTTTTTGTTTTGTTTTAAGGAATCAAAACGAAGACCATTTTTAATTGCACATGTCTAGTTGTCTTTCTTCTTTTCTTCTCTTATACGCAGAATAGCAGCATAGTGAGTCTATCGTGGTGCAGATAGATACTGGCTCACCTAGTGAACAGCATAGGAAATGTCTAGACGAGTGATAGTGAGATAAACTAGGCTGCTAACCAATCGTCTGTAAAGAGAGGGATTAGACAATGGTTCCCCCCCCCCCCCGAGAGAGTTAGATGCGCATTAAGTTTAACTAGAGTATCAACAGTCTTGCTATAAGTGAGTCTAGTTTGAGACAAAAGTTTAGAAGCATACTTGGCCTGAGTAATACAAAGACCATCTATGGAATGAGTGATTTCAAGACCCAAGAAGTAGCTGAGATGTCCAAGATCTTTCATCTCAAACTGCTGACTGAGAAAATCCTTGAGTTCTTGAATGCCACCAAGGTCATTACCAGTTATGATCATATCATCCATATATAGGAGAAGCAAAATGGTGCCTTTGTCGGTGTGATGAAGAAATAAGGCAAAATCATAATGACTGGCAATGTAACCCAAGTGAGAGATGGTAAAGCTGAAGTTGGCAAACCAAGCTCGTTGAGCTTGTTTAAGGCCATAAAGTGCACGTCAAAGGTGACAAACCTTGTTTGGTTCAATAGAGAGACCAGGAGGAGGTTGCACATAAACTTCTTCACTTAAATTCCCATTAAGGAAGGCATTTTTAACATCCATTTGAAAAAAGTCCCATCTACTAGCAGCGACAATAGCTTAGAGTGCTCGAACAGGTGAGATTCAAGCAACCAGAGCAAAGGTCTCTTTATAATCAATCACATACTCCTGTGTAAAACCTTTTGCTTAATCGACCCATCAGAGTGAGTCTTGATCTTGTAGATCCGCTTACAACCAACCACAGATTTCCTAGGGAGGAAAGTCACCAAATCCCAAGTATGGTTTCTAGATAATGCATCAAGTTCCTCTTTCATTGTGATTTGCCATAAAGCGTCAGTGGAGGCCTCACGATAGGTGTGAGTCTCGTGCAGTGTAGCAAGTGCAGTATAACAATGATAGTCAAGTAAATGTGCAGGAATGGATCTTCACCCGAGTTGAGTGATGAGGTGGAATGTCTTGTGCAAGATCTTCAGGCAGAGCAGGAGTAGGGGACCTAGGCTCAAGGTTGGGTGGCTCATCTTCGACCTGTTCATCTTCCACCTGTTCATTAAAGGGTGATCTAAGAGAGTCATCAAAAATATCTAGTGGTTGGACAGAGAAGTCTATAGGAGGATCAGGAGTAACTGTAGAAGGAATATGTGGCTCACTTGGAAAAAGATCTAAGACAGAGGAAGTAGATAGGGAGGCACAGAAGTGAGAGAGCTCGTCAAAGGAGCGATGTTCCCAAAAGATAACATTGTGGGAGATACGAAAATAATGAGAGACAAGATCATAACATCGATGTCCCTTTTGAGTTTTTTCATAGCCAAGAAAACAACAAAGTCTAGACTAAGGCTCAAGTTTGTTATGCTCATGTGGCTGAAGAAGAACGAAATAGGTAGAACCAAAGGAGCAAAGGTGGTGATAGTCTGGAGGTGACCCAAAAAGGCACTCATATTGAGTTTGATTTTGGATGACAGGAATGGGAATGTGATTAATAGCATAAACAACATGAAGAGCAGCTTCGCCCTAAAAAGGCACAGGAATTTTGGTAGAGAGAAGGAGAGCACGAACAATGTCAAGAATATGACAAAGTTTTCATTTGGCTCTACCATTTTGTTGAGAGGTACTTGGACAAGTTAATTAATGAACAGTGCCATAAGAATGCAAAATAGCTTGGAAAGCATATTGAGTGTATTCAAGAGTATTATCAGATCGAAAGTTTTCATACGTTTGGAAAATTAAGTTTCAACCATTTTTGCAAATTTAGAATATACTTACAATAATTCAGAATGATGTTTCATATGAAAAATCTAGCTATAGTGAGAATAATTATCAACAAAGATAACAAAATATCGAGATCTACCAATACTAGAGACAGAGGAAGGCCCCCAGATATCAGAATGAATTAGGTCAAAGATATCAATAGACATTGATTCACTAGTATTGAAAGGCAAAGCTAGTTGTTTTCCTAACTAACATGAAACACAATCAAAATTTTCTATGGACATTGAACCTAACAAACCTCTAGAAAACAAAATAAAGTATATACCTAAAAACTAAAAAAAGAGTAAAAATCCAAACCCAACGGCCAAAAAGAAGAGGCCCAATCTTCAACCACCATGCTTTCACACCAAGACAACAATGATGGTTTGGAATCAGAAGAGGCCCAATCTCGAGGCATGAAAGAAGACCTCTCCGAACTCAAGCAAACCCTAACTCACCAACTCTGGGGCGTGGCTTCGTTCCTAGCTTCTCCTCCTCCTTCTCCTTCTTCTTCACAATCGCAACCTTCCAGTCCCTCCACTCATTCTGATCTCCCCCGACTCCGTTTCGATGATAGCGTGGAGATTTCGACGAAGATGAATGCCGACTCGTTCGGATTGGAGATGGAATCAGAATCGGATTTCGAGGAGTGTGGTTTTGGTGGCGTCGGGATCACCGATGAGGTTCTGGCTTTCGCGAGGAATAACGGGATGCATCCAGAGACGTGGTTGGATTTTCCGATTGATGAAGAAGAAGACTTGGACCGTATGTGCATTTTTTTTTTCTCTTCTTCTTTGGATTCAAATCAGCAACCAAAAAGTCAATGCTTAAATTTTCTCAGGAAACAAACAAAGATTATTTATATAATCGGTTTGTAATTTTGTTAATTTAGAAAGGGTAAATTAGGGAATTTATTTTGTTAATAATTTATCTACTCTACTCTCCCTTCAAATCTCTCCAATTTGGGAGAATTAAAAATGAGGGGTTAGAGGTAGTTGAAACCCCTCTAAACCCCTCTCCCTCCTTCCTTAAAAAACTTCCAAACAATGTAATTGAATTACTCTCTCTCCCTTTACTCTACTCCCCCTCCGTTTTAAACATCCAAACAGAGCATAAGAGTTTTGACAACATATTTTCTTTGCTCAACATCATGTTTTGTAGAATGTTGTGTTCATAGACCAGAAACAACATCAGAATAGGCCCAGCCATTCTGAGATATTTATGACCAATCTAGAGAACATTTAACAAATGGATCGGCGTTGTTAGTCAAATATTAGGGAGCTGTGCCACTTTTAAAGTGGATATTCAATGACATGTTCGGGTGTCCCCACAATGCCATTGCGTCTTTGACAAATGAAGCGAATTAAACATGTCTATTTTTTTTTTTTTTTAAGTTTATAAAATATTTTTAAAATTTTTATAGAAAAAGAAAAAAATTATTATGAACTTTTTTTTTACACTTTTTATATATTTTTTTTATGAAATTGGTATTTAAACATTTCTAAAATAATTTATTAAAAAAAGTCTTAAAGGAATGTAAATAGGACCCATAAAATATTACAGTAGTTTCATTTTTACTATTAACTAGTTGCTAACCCATGCAAAGCACGGGAAAACTACTTAAGAGATTTAAAAAAATAGTACTAATATTTTCCAAAGAATTTTTTTCACTCTATCTGTCACTTAGTAATGGTCCTATCCCTTAATGTTTAAATGTTATAAAATTTATAATTTTCTCCATAGTTTGATTTGTCTTTGCAAATGAATATTAATACGAAACATATAATTCATAAAAAAAAATTCCATTATAAGAAGACTACTATTCCTTTTTTGGGAAAATAAGAATACCATTCTAATGTTGAAATTCGGGGTTTAATGACGAAACTTCTAATATACTAAAAATACCAATTATGTTAACGTCCCAGTATGCCTAAATGCATATGAAAAAAAAAAGTGGAAACTAAACCCTAAGGAACAAAGTTGACTTAAACTAATGCATAAGTAAGACATTTTGTCGGACACATGCATTTTGTACATTGCAAGGAGTCAATTTTGTATCAGAGACCATTTCGGTTTCGCTAAGGAAACGATATATTTCGGTATTGATCAATACTAGTGTAACATTTTATAACATAACATTCTGTAAATTAATGTGATAATAATTGTGATTGGTAAATAGCAATAACATAATAAATAATAAACAAATTTAAAGAAAAAAAATTATGACTGACGACATTAATTTCTTGAGGTTAAATAGTGAAATTTGTTGTATCAGGATCATTTATATATTTTTTACTCTAAATAAATATCCTACTAAGGGTCCGTTTGGATACCGTTTATTTTGCTGAAAACTAAAAACTAAAAACACTATAGCAAAATAATTTTTAAATGTGTGAATAGTGCCGTGGGACCCATTTTTAATGAAAGTTTTGTTAAAAAAAAAGGTTTGTGGGTCTCGTGAATACTGCACGGGACCCACTGAACAATGCCTAATCATGTGAAAACTGACTTCTCAAAAAAAAAAAAAAAAAGCCAAAACGCCAAACACTGGAATTTTAAGCCGTATCCAAACGGGTATTAAGGGTTACCTTATTTTATTCTCACCCACTTATTCTCTCCACCTTTTAGAGTTTTTTATTTTTATTTATTTTCCTTCTTTTAAACTCCTCCACATGTTTCTGTTAGTAAAATAATAATAATAATAATAACAAAAGCACTTATTTTCATGTTTGGCATATTCTCACAGTGGTAATTTACAAAATTTTAACTAAAGCTCAACTGTACCATCAAATCAATTGGGCATGTCAAATAGCTATACGCACACAACATACTTAACAAAAAGACACACCAAACAAAGTTAAAAACAAAAGAAACACACTACACAGTACACACAAAAGAAACAGAGAGGTCTGGTTTTCGCGAAAAGAAGAAGAAGAAAAAGATAAAGAGAAGCAGTCATAGAGAGAGAAACAAACTTGAGGTAGAGAAGAAACAAAGAAATAGAAGACGGAGGAGCACACAAAACAAAGGAGGAGTTTTGATGTTGATCGGATGGAGAGCTGAGAGAAGGAGATGGAGTTTCTTTCAATGAGATAGTTGAAGAAGAAGAAGAAGATGGAGTGCGTTAGAAAGAGAGGTTTTGATCGGGGGTTTTGTTTTGGGGGGACTTGGGTTGAGTAAAGGCAGAGTCGGGTTTTAGAAAAGTTCAATTACGTGTTTTTTTTTTTTTTTTTAATATTGTGCTAACTTGGAAAATTGTAGGAGTTTCAGAGGTTTCAGTTATATATATATATATATATATATATATATACATACATAGATAACTTGATATATACCATACAACTTATTAAAATTTTATTTTATTTTCCAAATACATCTTACAAATTTAATTTATTATAAACAAAAACAAATAAAAGTGCTATACTAAAGATGGATGCAATGTAACCAAAATGATAGGCCTATGTTTATTGACTTTTAACGTCAAAATCTAAGAGCACTCGCATCAGTTCTTATATAATAGAAAAAAGGCAACATTAATCAACCAAACTTAAAATTCACCTACATTAGCCTATGCAAAATTGTGTAAAAATCATGATTTTTAAAAATGGGCCAGTTAAAGAATCAAAATGGTCTGGTTCCTAGTTTTTACTGGTTGAATTGACGGTTTTTACAGTTTAATCATTGGTTTTAAGGTTTATACCAAACCAATTGAGGGTTTAGTTCTTGGTTGAACCAACTGGTTTGATCTGGTTCTTTAAAATCATGGAAAAAAATACATTGTTACTACACTAGCCGTGTAAATTTACTCTAACACTATTGTGGTTATTGTGTGTGAAGAAAGAGAAACAAGTAAAAAAACTTAGATATTTAATTGAAGTTTATATATATATATATATATATATTAAAAGCCAAAGTTCAGAGAAAATCCAATTATATTTCAATTGAATTCTCAAATTTGTGCCATGTGTCCCATCTAATTTTTAATTTTTGTGCCAAGTGAATTATTGAGTGTAAAAAATGAAGAGTCTAAATCCAATTAAATTTTAGATTGAATTTTGGAGTCTAATTTTGCACCACGTGTCTATCTTTTTTTTTTTTTTTTTTTTTTTTTTTGTGGCAAGTAAATTATTGGATGCAAAAATTGAAGAGTCTAAATCCAATTAAATTATATATATATATATATATATATTGTTGTGCAGATAGCACCTCAGGACTTAAATCAATAACAGTAAATAAGCGGAAATTAAAAAACAAGCACACACAAAGAACACAAGAATTTACGTGGTTCAGCAAACTGCCTCCCTCCACGGTGAAGGCGGAGAAATTTCACTATAAAATAGGGAGATACAATAGTGCACAAGAACACTCTCAAGAAACCCAAATCCCAATACACCCTAACTCTCTCTCACCCACAAGCCAAGAAAACACTATTTTTCTTCTTATGCGGCTGCTGCTAGGTTTTTAGGAATTACTCTAATTCTCTCACTATATTGTCGTTCATCTCAAACCTAATTTATATATATATATATATGTTATAGGTCGGCTATTACTAGGAATTATATTCCTAGTTGTATTCGGTCATACTTGACCGACATACAAATAGTGGGCTTGGGCGTCAGTGGCAATTCAAGCCACCCATGTCAACAAATATTTATATATATATATATATATATAATATGAGAAACCATTACATATTTAAAAATATATAGTTTAAAAAATATATAAGCTAATACCATGTATAATTTGAACATTTTATCAAAAAAATGTATGATTTGAACGGTGTAATTGTGATTATTTTTAATTGTACCCGTGCATATGCATGTGGTTACA
>JARYZH020001818.1:0-21925 GCA_030021035.2 Notholithocarpus densiflorus | reverse complement strand
AATGCTAAAAACAGTTTATGCAGAAAACAGTGAACAATTTTTATGAGAAAACAGTGAACAGTTTTATTTAATGCAAAAAACATATTTTATGAATGCAGTAAGCAGATTTGAATATACAGTAAAGATGATGTGCAGAGGGCAAATTTTATTAATGTAGAAACAGATTTTATCAATGCAGAAAAATAGATTCGATCATTGTGAAATTCAAACATGAAAAAACATTCAGATTTGACGTTTAAATTTAGGAAACCCGATTTCACTAGGTGTTTTATGAGAAAGCAGTGAACAGAAAATAATTTATGCAAAAAAGAGGGCGAACAATTTCTTAAATAATGCTAAATAGAAAATAATTTTATGCAAAATCGTAGAAATTGTTTATACAGAAAACAGTGAACAATTTTTATGAGAAAACAATGAACAATTTTAATTAATGTAGAAATTAGATTCATATTTCGAAATTAAAATCTCTATATTTTACAATGCTTCTATTTAAATAAATAAAAACATTAAAAAAAAAAAAGCTACAATGAACAATTTTAATTAATGTAGAAATTAAATTCATATTTCGAAATTAAAATCTCTATATTTTACAATGCTTCTATTTAAATAAATAAAAACATAAAAAAAAGCTACTTATTTTTATCTTTATGTTTATTTGTTGTTTATTCCCCCCCCCCCAAAAAAAAAAAAAACAAAACAAAACAAAACAAAAAAAAAAAAAATTTACACGGTACTCGAGTTTGGCAAACTCGAGTACTGTAGAAATTTTTTTTTTTTTGCATTTTATTTATAAAATATACTCGAGCTTGGTATACACGAGTACTGTGTTGCATGGTACTCGAGTTTACCAAGCTCGAGTACCACATAAATTTTTTTAATCGCACAAATCCAACTCAGCAGTGCCACGGTAGTAGAACTGATGAGGAACTCGAGTTTCTGAAACTCGAGTTCTGGAAAAAGTGGTAGTTTCCTATTTATTTCCGAAACAGTGTTTTTTTGCTAAATATTTCCAAAAAAGGTGGTATTGGGCCATTTTGGCCTGATATTTCTCTTCCAATTAATTAGCAAGCAAAACAAGGCCACAAAAAAAAGTGGGCCCTCGAGTACTCTAACCTTTACAGCAACCAGCTCGATCTTCATAACTTTAACTTCTTAAATAATTGGGCCTTGAGCTTCCTCATCTATTCTAGCCCATCCTCAAAATGTCAGCCAATGTTTGAGGCCTAAGGCCATGGATTTTGAATTTAGGTGATGTAACAAGTGGTTTAACAGGTGGCAGAGACAAAATTTGAGGAGATGGGCAGGGATGCCCATGCAACTAAACATATGTATACATGCGGCATGTTTCAAGGGCATAGGTGATAGGACCCATATGTTAGCCATCGAGTAAGGATGGCAAAGGGTACAACGGGTCGGATCAAGGGTGTCATGTCCTCAATCCTTTTTAAAAAAAAAATTAGGAGTGGGATGGGTAAAAGGTATTTTATTATTCCTAATGAGGTGGTTTTGACATTAATAAGATAGATGAAATAGTAAAGAGAAAAATAGTCATGAGTGCAAATTGAGAGAAAATAAGTGTTTTGTCATGGTAATAGATATATTTTATAGAAAATAAATTATAAATAGGATATAAGAAATACTTGTAATGAAATCACTTGAAATGAAAGCTTATAACTAAAATACATGTATAGATGAGTTTCAAAAATGTAAGTTGGAAATTATACAAGTTGATGGAAGAAAGCTCGAGTCTTTTCTTGTCTAAAATTTGCTCTATTTTCAAGGCTTTACCTTCTATTTATAATACTGGAGATGTTTTCGGATACAATGAGAGTGGAGACTTCTTTTTTTGAATAATGAATATCTTTTGTCTGATAGTGGAGTGTCCTAGATAATAGAATGTTATGGGATGTGCTTTGCTTTCTGATTGATAGGATGCATGGTGTGATGTCTTGGCTTTTGTCACTTCGGTTGATGGAATGCGTTATTCTTGATTGCATCGATGGGAAGATGCATCATATATAGACACATTTAGAGCTGGACAGGGTGAGCTAAACCCATCCCTAAATACGATTTATATGTGGGACTAGGAGTTTTTGTCATTCCTACCATTGATGCACGTTCTCATTTATTAAGAACTAAACTTAACCTGATTTTTGTGCACAAACTCTTAGGGTCTGTTTGGTTGGAAGAGTGAAAAAGTGGGAGGATGAAAAATTGTAGAAGGATAGAAAAGTGAGAGGATAGAAAATATTTAGTTTTCCCTCTTGTGTGTTTGGTTGAAGGGGTGGAAAAGTGGGAGGGTGGAAAACTCTTTTATTTGGTTGGAGAGAAAAAGGAAAGGATGGAAAATGTAATTTATATAAATTGACTATTATACCTTTGTTACATAATATGTAAGAAATAGATTTATTTGTACTCATTAAATAATATAAAATTTACCACATGATACATATAAATTTATATTATTATTTTTATTATTATAATGTAAAAATTACAATAGTGTACATATAAATTTAATTGGGCAAAAGATTTTGTAACCAGAAAAAACGTGGCCAGCAAATTTACACTACATTCAGCCCACAAAAACGTGGTCAACAAAAAAAAAAAGGAGAGAAGAGAACCTGAACGTTGCTGTGCTGTGAGAAGGTAAAGTGATAAGGATGAGAAGGAGAAACTTCTGTGTGTTTCCGTACTTGTCGGGTCCACTCTCATGTGAGGGTGAAGAAGCATGCAACGGAAACACACAATACCATCTCGATGAGAAGAGGCAAAAGTCATCAGGTCATGAATAAAGTGAAGGGTAGATGAGAGAGTATTTGTGTAAAATACATTTTACAGCACTTTTCCCTTCCCATTTTCCTCCCAATTTGGGAGGATAAAAAAAGTGGGCCCGAGAGGGAAAATTTTCTCCCCTGTTTTCTGTCTCTCCTATTTTCTTTCCTCAACCAAACAGTGGAAAACAATATTTTCCACTTTATTTTCCTCTCCCTATTTTCCATCCTCCTTGTTTTCACCCCAACCAAACACACCCTTCATATATCATAAAAGCGTCAGTCATTAACGCTAGGAATACTTTTAGCAACCTTACTAGCAAGCAAAAACCTTTCCCCTTGTGGTTAGACCCAAATTAAACCAACACAACCAAACACCCCAGAGTGAGCAAAAACTAGAACCACCTTTGCACCCATGCAAGTCCACTGCTAAACATAAAAGCTGTATAGTAGCCACTCACAAGTTATCATTATAAGGGTTTTTTTTTTTTTTTTAATTACCTGTGCATATAACTCCTCTTGACCTCCAATTAGCAAACTTCAATATACACCATCCCTGTCAGAAACGTTCTTTTTTCCCCCTTTCTCTGTTGCGATGCACTACACCTTAATAGTCTAGCCCACACCAAACTAAAGCTCTTATAATGAGCCTGCTATTACATAAAGAAACCTATTCTAATAGAAATAGGAGACTGTATGCCTATAGAAAAGAAAGAGGCGGCTTTTTTAGTATATATACAACTTGTGCATATGGGAAATTGCAAGAGTGCAAGCCGCAAATGAGGAGAGAGATGATGTTTTTCTTTCATAATAGTTCTGTTTATTCTTAAATTACTATCAATCCAAATGAAACAATGCTATTATGCTAGCAACTAGCAAGTGGAATGAAACAGTAAATACATAAAACAAAAATTCTTGTAGTAACACAATTAATCCTAGATTCTGCTATTCTACCTGTCAATCGTGGAGATGAAGTAGAGAGAAAACAGAGGAGAGGCCAGAATCAAGTGGAATAAGAACATTTACTTACAGGATGGATACTAAATAGTCAGGTCAACTATAATATATTAGTAGACTACTCCCCAACTGTGCATACATACATAAATAATAGCAATCCCAAGGTCATAGGGAAAAAGTTTGACAAAAGGGGAAAATCTTTTATGCTAATACTTTGCAAATTTGTACATGAAGGAACATATCAATAAAACACATCCTGGCTTCTTTCCCTGCTAGACCACGAGATAAGGCTGTTGACATGAGGATGATACATACCTGACATTTTCAATCTTTCCTTTTCCATTTCAATTTTTCTCATCACCTGGAGTTGGAAATCATAAGCATAAAATGATCCGTCTTCGTCCCTCTTGAAAATCATATCTCCTTTGATTCTTAAACTGTAAAGGGGGACCATATCCAAAATACAGCCCGTTTTGATACTAAGTTGCTTTGTCCAAAGTTCCCCTAAACCCTTCAAGATCCAAACGCCTATCTGGTTCTCTTCTTCATGAGTGACAAAACTTAAGAAACCACACATCTCAACAATCCTATCATGATACCGACTACTTTTTGGGAGAGGTATTGTATGAAACCTCTCCTTGTCCACTTCAATAGACACTAAGTAATCACTACTATCAATATTAGGTACCCAGTGCAAAGCTCCAATTGCCAAAACAGGCAAGCATCCAAGCCAGCGCAAGAGTCCAAAAGAAGGTCCATTCACTGCTCTCCAAACTCTAGTACCAAGATTTAATATCTCACAACCGATATACCTCAACTCATCCTGAAACAAGTGCACCACTTTATATTCACCAGTAACAGTGCAAAATGCAAAGCCATACGATTCTTTATCAGCAGGACATAAAGTACCCAGAGGAAGAGAAATCAACTTCCTAGTCACAGGATTTACAACTATAAGTCCTCCTTTCTTCAGTTTGTTTTCAAGCAAAATTAGACCATTGCAAGCAGCCTTAATATGGCCTGTGCAACTTACACTATATTCTCCTATTTTGCTCCTTCCATTGTTAATTTCCAAGAACTTGATGTAATATTTCAAAGTGGGGTTTATGTTTGGCTGCACTAAAACAGGGACCGATTCTGACTGAAGGAGTTTTGCCTCAACTGAAAAGGTATTTGGTTTCTCAACTGCAATTGGTTGCGTAGAAAAAGGGTACAGATTTTCTTCTTTAATTGATGATATAAAGATCAAAACAGATTCTGATCTTTCAAGATGATCATCAATGAATTTGAGGCTATTAATTATAGTATACCATGGCTTACAAACAAACCTTGACCTTTGAAGAGACTCAAGAGGAAGTCGAAGAAGAATGTTTGACATGCAATCTTTAGGAATATAGGGGACAAGAGCATCTTGCAGCTTCTTTTTCTCTTCCTTTGACAATGCTCTCTCCTCCACTAATCTTAAAAAGCTTGCCTTCTTGTCACCCATTAGATTGGCCATTGCGCCTTTTTAATTATGGTTGGAATACCTATAGATAAAATGATCATTTAGAAAAATTTTGTTAATGATTGTAATTGTTAGGAGATAAGAAACATATAAAGTGAAAAATGAAGAGGGTGGGGGGTTAGGGGGAACGTACACAACCAGTTTCTTAACATTTCAGGAAATTATATTAAATAAAGGGGGGAAATTAAAATATTTACAAAATGAAGACTGTATTAAGAAGAAAGTAATGGATGTAAAAAACGTTATCACACAAAAGGATAGTATTAACCAATTTGTACTGAAAGGAAAAGAAAATCATATTGTTATCAGAGTAGGTGGCCCTAAATCCAAATCATGTGTCCACTCTAACTCCCATTTAAGAATTAAAATTCCAAGTGCTGGACCCCACTTATTGAAGGGAGGTCTGGACCCACACATGAGGGGAAGCGTTAAAATAATGATTAAATTCATTCTTTCCTGTCAACATAAGTTTTTGGGGATCAATGGTAGTTAATCAGTTCATATTGTAGAATCCATATGACAATGAAAATGTACCGACACCATATCTTGTGCCTTTTCTTCTCCCCTATTAAGTAAAATATGAATTGAATATATTTTTATGATGAATTCATTTCCATATGCCCTTATTTTGATGAATTCACATACATGATACATCTAAGAATAAATAAATCATGGAAGAAATATATGTAGTGAAAGATATTTTGTGTGGAAACTACTATCTTGTTTTTGGAGCAGTACCTATTTCCTTTCCTGTGTGTGGAATAAACTCTGTCACCATTAAAATATGTACACAAACATACAAGGCCAAAGCCTATACATACTTGAAATCAAAACTTTTATTTTTATTTTCATAAGTAATAAACTTTATTGAAAAAAGATGTAAGAAAATACAGAGGAAAAAAGCACACAGGCAGTGTGCTAGAAGCAACAAAGAAAAAATTAAGTAAAAATGAAAGTACAAAAATCAAGCATATCAGGTAAAGAAATGAAAGAAAAACACCAGAAGCATTTGCCCAATCACGCAAAGTCTGAAGTAATAGAAGCTTCAACTCATGAATCGATCTTTCAATCCCTTCAAAGGTACTTGAAATCAAAACTTAAAACAAGACAATTATAGTCATAATAAAGAAAAGCATCAAGAATAGAGATATTAAATATAAAATAATTTTAAGAAGAAAAAAATTAGCAAAGTGGAAGTGGTGGTCATAAATAGCAATAACTAAGAAATCCCATGATAAAAGAACCAATGCAAGAATATACAGTAGTTCTGATTGAGTCAAAGGTGTAAAAGATATGTGGAAGAATGTCAAAAGCAAGGTATCTTTATTTTGTAATCTTAACTATGATATTGAAAAATCAAAATATGTTGGAAAAAACAGAAGTAATCTTCTATTACACATTAAATTTTATTAAATGAAAGGGTATGCAAATGAGACTATACAAGAGAAATGTGGAAAAAAATTAAAATTAAAATCTAAAGAGTTACACAACTCCAAAAGACAAAAGTGATGATAAACTACTAGCAGTCATCAACCAGTCAATCGAAATATCATTTCTCAGTTTTATCACTGTGAATTTGGTCCCTTTAAATGTCCTTATGGTCTTGCCAAATACATCACATAAGGCGTGATTGAATTAATTTTCAATAAATCATTATTTGGTAATCATATATAATTTATGTAGAACCACAACATGGAATGAGATACTAAAGGATTAATTTTGGCAGTTATAAGACATAAGTTTCTGACTTGTCAGTTAAGCAAAAATTATCAGAATTGGAGACTAATATTCTTACTCTACCAACCATTCGGAAAGGTTTACTCACTTATGATGCTCTTCGTAGAATTTGGTCAAATACTTCATCCATAGGAAAAGAAAAGTAAAAAAAAAAATTGCAGCGAATCTAACCTACTTCATTTAAGTGGTCCTTGTCACAGTTTTGGATCTGCTGCAACCAAATTGACAGAAGTTTATCTTAATGGTAGGTGAATCCAAAATTATGAACCAAATGAACTACAATATCAAAAAATAATTCATAGAATGATCACAATTTTTTTTTTTTGATCAAAGATGAATTTTATTGAGAGAGAGAGAGAGAGAGAGAAGGATAACAAGCTGGCCTCCAAGTACACAGGTGGTGTGCTGCTACAGGCCTATATAATCAACGGAAGTTAGAATGATCAAAAACTATGATTCGGATTTTCAATTCTGTTCTGACCCTTTTTGCTTCTTAGTGGAAGATACTCATTGAGGAACTCACAATAGTCATTTAGAATAAATAAACCTTAAATGACACCAATTTAGCCTACTTTAACCAATTTTGGGGTCACCTATGGATTCTCAACAAACTAATCAGGGTCAGCCATGTGTATTCTTTTCCACCATTCTATTATATTTTGGAGAATAATAACAGAAGTTCCAATTGCAATTGTAGCAAAAATTCAATAAACTGAACGCAAAGATACATTTATAGTGAATGATATAAATCAAAAGAAGGAAATCAAAGATATGTATTTTAATAATTCAGAGTTTTTCTTTTTTGAACTCCCAGGACCATGGGAAGAGTTTTCGACAAACAAAATTCAGGTAGCATAAACCAGGTCAGAACATTCAGTCAGACTGTTGTATATCATTACATGACTTTAAGCGTGCTTGAGCTGACAAAGATGCATGACCCTTTTAGCTTCTTTGTGGAAGATACTCATTGAGGAACTCTCAATATTCATTTAGGATAAATAAACCTTAAATGACACCAATTTAGCTTGCTTTAACCAAGCCTTAGTTACAAAATTTTGGGATCACCTATGGATCCTCAACAAATTAATCAAGGTCGGCCACATGTATTCTTTTCCACCACTCTATTCTATCCAAAATCATACTCTTTGTTACCTACTTTATTGACATGTCATTTTTTACAAATTTTACATCTTTTATTTTAGGTCTTCTTCTTCCTATTTTTGTTTCCTCCGCTTGAATCAATTCACTCTTCCTCACTAGTGCATTGATCGCTCTACTCTTTATCAATAGGGGTCAACCCAACCAATAAGGGACTCATTTTGAATCGTACCTTTCCTTATGGAGTACTTCATAAGGAAATAAATAGAAAACTAAAAATAATAGACTAAGAAATAGTACCAAAGGCTCTATTGACAAGATTGGTTTCAAATAAAAACTTGGTCCAAACACCATGAACAAGCCCTCAATTGGGTTGCACATCTTTACGAGCATTGACCTGAAAGAATGGTCCATCCAAATTTCCAATGACCTTATGGCGATTGATGGAGGATTAATGACACTAATTAAGCCAGAATTATTACTGATTGATTTCATTTGATTTGAATTTTATTTCTGAATTTAATGTTATTAATTACATTGTTTCTTTCCTTATTTACTCCAAGAGTATAGTGACGTGATAGTTCTCTCTTTATCATGTACTATTGTGATCACACTAATTAAATTCATGGTGGTATCCCATAAAATAAAAATCCTACCCCACAATTCATGCGAGTACAAGGTTACCACGTCACTATACTCTACAAATATTGATAAATCCATGGATTTCATGTTCTTCTATATATATATATATATATATATATATATATATATATATTTGGCTTAGGGTTTGTTCAGCTCTACTTTCTAAATCCTTACACAAACAGCATCAAATTTGGCATCAAAGCAAACTCAAAGACAGAACTAAGCCAGCACTAATTTGACTGAGAGCTGAAATTTCAGTATACAACAAATAACATGTTTATTATACAAAAATCGATCTATTTGGACGATGAAATCTACTTTTGTTCAAAGAGATTAAAAAGAAAAAGAAATAAAAAAAGAAAGTAGAAATCAAAAATCCAAAGTAATTTGAGGAATGCGATCATGGTGATGTCGTACCTGATGATGTCCCGTCGTGTCGCCTTCGTTGTCTTAGAAAACCCGATCAGTTCCGCTACATAGTTTAGAATGAATGAATTCTGAGACTTTTGCGATGAAAGTTTATTTAAAAGAGGACCGTGACTTTTTTCTTGGGGCGATTAGTCCAATAATAACAATTTGTAATTTTGTTGTGAAGAGAGAGAGAGAGAAATGTGATGATGAATAAAGCAAATTGTATTTGATTTATTAAATGATTAAAAATATTTATAGGAGCTTGACCTAACTCTTTTTTTGATGGTCGCTTGTGAGAGACTAATAAGACTGGGAGTAAGTAACTGTACACCCAATCGAGAGAGAGAGAGAGAGAGAGAGAGAGTGGGAGTAACACCCAAGATGGTTGACCTTGGTTTGAGACGTTTGACCTTGTCGATAGTGTCCAACCCCCCTCAATTCCGCCAAAATGACTCCAATCTTGCTGCTTTTTATTGGACAAAGTTTTTCTAGCGTGATTCATCACACTATTTTCAAATAATTAAAAAAACCAAATGAAGAGCCATCCATACAAAAATTTTTAATAAAAAATCATATACTATATAATAAAAGCTGGGTTTAGAAGCCGTAGTTGCGCCAATTCATGATGCATGCATAGACCATGTGGCGTAGCAATTAAAAACTCATTATTCATTTCTTTATAATAATTATTTATTTTGTTATTGTTTTTCAAATAAAATTTATATACTATAAGATTATGATAAAACCGTGCAACGCACAGGCTTTTAACTAGCAATATATATATTTTTTCATCTAATAGAGGTATTTGAATAAATTTATACAAACTCCACTTTCTATCTTCCCATTTTTCTTTTCAATCAAAAAAAAAAAAAAATCATTCCTCCACTTTTCCACCCCTCAAACAAAACATAAATGAGAGAAAACTAAATCTTTTCTATCCTTCCACTTTTTCATCCTTCCACTTTTCTATCTTCCCAACCAAACAGACCATATGAAAACGTGGAAGGATAGAAAATAAGGAAGGAATGGAAAAATGGAAGAATAGAAGAGTGAAGAGATAGAAAATAAAGTTTGTATGAATTTACAACTATGTCCCTATTAAATAAAATAAAAAGTAACACTTTTTTATTAAAAAAATTGTGTATGGACACCTACAAATTTTTTTAATTTTTTTGAAAAAGAGCATAAGCCAAAGGATAAAAAATTAAAAAAATTAAAAAAAAAAGTAATGAGAAGTACAGTAAAAGAAAAAAAATCTAAAGAAGAAAACCAAAGAAAAATAAACAAATGGTATAATAGAAAAAGACAAAAATCAAAGGAAAAATAAAAAGAAACCCAAAACCTAACAGTGGAGTAGAAGAAACGGAAAAACAAAAGAAGAAAAAGACAAAATGGTAATATATCATTTTCATCCCTAAACTATTACAAAAATTTATTTTTCGTCCCTAAACTTTCAAAAGTTTGTTTTTCGTCCTTAAACTTTGCAACACGTTCTAATTTTTGTCCTTCTTCCATTTATGTATGTTAGTTTTTGTCCTATGTGACCTAATGAGGTGTTGACACGGTATCTGACTAGGACTAAGCTATTTTATTTAAAATATATGAACACATGGCAAATAATTGTTGGCACACATGGAAACCATTTTTTAAAAGGCCAAAAAAATGGTTTGTTCAACTCTTCTTTCTAAATCCTTACACAAACAGCATCAAATTTGGTATCAAAGCAAACTTAAAGACAGAACTAAGGATCTGTTTGGGATCCGCTTATTTTGCTGAAACTGAAAACTTTTTGCTGAAAGTACTATAGATAAAGGTAAAAGTTAGCTAAAATAGTACAGTCAGACTCATGAATAGTATCAAAAAGTGTAGTGAGCCCCGTGAATAATAGCAAAAATAAGCTAAATAGTAAAATAAGCTGGCTTTTTAATTTTTACCAAACACACACTAAGTAAGCACTAATTTGTCTGAGAGCTGAAATTTCAGTATACAACAAACAACATGTTTATGACACAAATCGATATATTTGGACGATGAAATCTACTTTTGTTCAAAGAGATTTTTTTTTTTTTTTTAAAAGTAGAAATCAAAAATCCAAATTTTTTTTTTTTTTTGAGATAGTTTTAACTTATGGCGTCCGCTCCTGATAATAATTCTTTATTATCAGACCAAGACACCAATCAGTTTTTGGTATAGGCGGGGATTGAATCCTAGATCTTTTGTTCAACTATCAGAGATTTTACCAGTTGAGCTAATTAGAACCACAAAAAATCCGAAATTAGTATGAATGAATTCTGAGACTTTTGCGATGGAAGTTTATTTAAAACTTTAAAAAAGGACCGTGACTTTTTTCTTGGGGCGATTAGTCCAATAATAACAATTTGTAATTTTGTTGTGAAGAGAGAGAGAGCAATGTGATCAATAAAGCAAATTGTATTTGGTTTATTAATGATTAAAAAATAATTATAGGAGCTTGACCTAACTCTTTTATTTTTATAGTCCCTTGTGAGAGACTAATAAGACTAGGAGTAAGTAACTGTACACCCAATCGAGAGAGAGAGAGAGAGGGAGTAACACCCAAGATGGTTGTCCTTGGTTTAAGTCGTTTGACCTTATCGATAGTGTCCAACCCCCTCAATTTTGCCAAAATGACTCCAATCTTGTTGCTTTATTTTGACAAAGTTTTTCTAGCGTGATTTATCACACTATTTTCAAATAATTAAAAAAACCTAATGAAGAGCCATCCATGCAAAAAATTTTAATAAAAAATCATATACTATATAATAAAAGTTGGGTTTAGAAAGCGTAGTTGCGTCAAATGACTTCACCAAATTGCATAAATTTTTGTAGATTTTTTTTTTTTTAAATAGATATATTTTTCTTCTCCTATAATTTCTAAGTGGATAAAAAATATAACTTTTTTATAAAACCAGCAACATAGTAGTATAGTACACATTTATGATTTTAACTTCTATTATAATTTCTAAGTTGATAAAATCCATAATTTGATTACAATACAAACTCTATCTTAATTTGATTACAATCCAAATTTTTCATCTAATCTTTTATAAACAAATATTCATTAAAAAAAAAAAACCTTAATAAAAAAAAAATTGGCTGCCCCAAATTGCAAGAAATTTATAGATAAAATCAAAAAATAAATAAATATTAAGCCCTATGTATATCACTATATCCTACTTGAATTTGATCACAATTGAAATACTAATCCGAGTCAAATACTACCTCCAAAACTAATTAGATAAAGTGTGAATACAAAAATTTTTAATTAAAATGAATTACAAGGATCAACAAAGCTAATTTGATAAAGCCTAAGACACCTAAACAAAAAGGAGAATGCGCATAAAAAAGGAGAAGATAATTTGATTACAATTGAAACACTATCTGCATCAAATACCTCTTCTAAATATTAATGTTTTAGCTATTATATATTGATTTCTTTTTCAAATGATGTCTCTCTCTCGATTTGAAAAGGAAAAAAAAAAAAAAAAAACTTTCACTCCCTCTCCAAGAAGCGGTTTAACATGGAAGACATAACCACCATCACATGGAAGTATTTTTTTTTTACACTTTACATGCACTTGATTTGTCTTTCAAATGTGCATACTATTAAATTTATGACTATCAAGATTTGTAGATTCAGTTAACAAAAGACAAAGAAACACTGAACAATTGAAGGTAATCAATATAGTCAGACATTTATTTTACATAATAAATTTGTATCAATCTGCTTCAATTGTGCACGTTTATTTTATAATAAATTTGTTTTCAAGTAAAATTAATCTTCTTGATGAATACTTCAATAAACCAGGATGCTAATGCTGTTGCAAATTTACAAAAGCGTGAAATACATAGCAAAAACCCTAAAGGCATACCTAATATCGATCAAGACTAGAGTCTTCAAAACAAAATTGGATCAATTAATAAAAGACACTGTACAAGGTCAATAGTTTGGGAGATGCAGCCTTGCAAGTATGATGAAAAAGTAAATATTATCAAATAAAAAGCCTTCAAATTTCAAAATGACAATTTTTGCATGATTACATGTTAATTATAGTAATTATATTAAAAAATATTATCACAATTAATATTTTTATTTACAAATAATTAAAAATATATTGTTTGTTCTAAGTAGGTTTGTACACTATTGAATTTCTAAAAAGAGGATTGCCCCGTGCACATATTTTGATTTCGCTTCAGCATCGGTAGAAATTCCAAACAAAGATACAGACCTTGATACATATGAAACAGTAGCTCAATTCATGATGCATGCATGGACCATGTGGAGTAGCAATTAAAAACTCATTATTCATTTCTTTATAATAATTATTTATTTTGTTATTGTTTTTCAAATAAAATATATATATTATAAGATTATGATAAAACCGTGCAACGCACGAGTCTTTAACTAGTAATATATATTTTTATCTAATAGAGGTATTTGAGTAAATTTATACAAACTCCACTTTCTATCTTCCCATTTTTCTTTTCAACCAAAAAAAAAAAATTCATCCACTTTTCCACCCCTCAAACGAAACATAAATGAGAGAAAAATAAATCTTTTATATCCTTCCACTTTTTCATCCTTCCACTTTTTTATCTTCCCAACCAAACAGACCATATGAAAACGTGGAATGATAGAAAATAAGGAAATGATGGAAAAATGGAAGAATAGAAGAGTGGAGAGATAGATAAAGTTTGTATAAATTTACAACTATGTCCTTATTAAATAAAATAAAAAGTAACACTTTTTTATTAAAAAAATTGTGTATGGACACTTACAATTTTTTTAAATTTTTTTTGAAGCCCTATTTTTAAGCCCTATTTTTTTCTCCTCGACGTAGGTGGAAGGAAGCTGTTGTTGAACGGTTCGGTCGCCGTGAGTATTTCACAATTGGGTTGGGGTTTCAGGTTTGAGAATTTTGAGATTAACACACGAGTAATGGATTTCTATTGGGTTGTGTCAACTGATGGAGAGAGGGGTATTTTGGCCTTTTAAAAATGGTTTTGCATGTGTACCAATAATTATTCACCATGTGTCCACATTTTTTAAAATAAAATAATTTAATCTAAGTCAAATAACACATCAACACTCCGTTAGGCCACAAAAGAACATTCTCACCAAAGCTTCTAAAAAAATTAGCATTTACCATCTAAAAAACCAACTTTATAACATATAACACATCACTTTACAATATCTCTTACATCAAAACTTCTATTTTTTTTTAACACTTCATTTAAATATTTTTTCTTTATTATTTTTTATTCTTCCTCTCTGTCTATCTCTTTGTCTCTCTCTCCTCTGTCTCTCTCTTTCTCAACCCAACTATTCTCAACATCGCCGGCCACCACATCCACCCACCCATACCACAACCACCACATCCACCTACCATCGCCACCACCAGCCACCAGCCAGATCCACTGCAACCACAAACAACAGCAGAGAGAGAAAAAAAAAAAAAAAAAAAAAACCTTTATATCCACCCACCACATCCACCGTCAGACAAAAAAAAAAAAAAAAAATCAACAGCAATCGACCCAAATCAACATCAACATCAACATCCACCCTCCACATCCACATCCAATCAATAGTAGAAAAAAAAATTTTCAAAATCAAAATCAATCAGACCAAATCATAGATCTTCTAGAGAAGACCAAGGAACACGAGTGACCTAGGAACACGATCCGCGTCGGTGAGCCAATGAGCTCACTCGATTCGCGTCGGTGTGAGAGACCGCACCCCTGGCCTCATTTTTTAGGATGTTGGGCCAAACCCACTTGAATGGGTGGAATCGTGTTATTGCCTCTCAAAATGGAGGTTCGATTGATTATATTTTCCCCTTTAGATTAAGGGTTTTACAATGGAGTCGCCACTTATTTAATTATTGGGATATATAAGAAAACCAAAATTGAAAAATTCCTCATTTTATTAATTTTCAATTGAATTTACATTAATCATAGGAAAATTACATGACTTTGGTCCTAGATACAATCTAAGATAAAAGTACATGGCTTTGTTTCCTAGTTACAATCGAAAATTATATGAATAAGTATTTGATCTACTAACCCTTGATCTAAGCTCGGAGATTATGTTACAAGGTGGGAAGGTGTTAGGCACCCACCTTGCTCAGTGAAACCGGTCTTCAAGACTATGATGGCCAACATTCATATCATATCATCCAATATGTCAATCAATTTGCATGTTAAATTTAATGTGTGTGCAAGTGATAAACCGTAATTCAATTTATTAAGTATTTCATTTGAATTGAAAAATAAATTCTAGTGAATGTGTGTGGATGGTGATATCCTAGATTCAAGAATTTAAAAGAACTATTAAACAAATATCTTTTTCATGTTTTTGATGTGGATTTAAAATCGAAACTAGCGTTATGCATGAACATGTGATGAACAACTAAGAACATATGAAAAACACATAAGAACATTTAAGAACATTCAAACATATTCAAGTTAATTTAAATAGTTACTATCATGCTTTAATCCTAAATTCTCATCATGGCAACATAAAAAACAAGTTAGGAAAATGGATTATACCTTCACGCAAGATCCCATATGGTGGAGAATGAGACTCTTGGTAGAGACCCTAAAGGTGGAGGAAAAGAAGAGTTAGGAGAGGAACAGTGAGTCTCACTCAATATCTTGAGTCTCAGGAAGACTAAGATATGACAGGACTACTCAACTTCACTAGAACTCAAGAATGGGGGTTTTTGTGTTTTGGAATGGAGGAGATGGGGGGTTTATATAGTAGTGGTTGAAAAAATATGAATGTAATGTCATTTAATGAGGGTTGACAACAAATCATTAACCTAAACCTCATTCTAGCCTTTGGGGAAATCTGGTGCATTAAATGTGGAGATTGGTGGGAGTGAGGAGCAAGCCAAATTCGGTTTTCCCGTAACTACTGTAACAGCTTATAAAGCCAACTTTAAAAAATCATATCTTACTCAATTCTGATAGGAATTGTCTTGTTCTTGTGCTCAAATTGAAGCCCTGGATGTCTAGTTTCTAGGAAAATTAAACTCATTCATAGATTCAAAATAATCTGAGAGATATCAACGAAATAGTGAGCATAGGTCATTTGTTAGAAAACAATTTCAGCACAATTAACATAAATAGGTCCCAAATTAGCTCTCAATTAACATTAAATGGCTCCAATCACTCTCATTTCAGACTTAATTGGTTCCAAATTTACCCTAATTAAAATATAATTGCACAAATTACTCATTGAATAATTAATGTTTATCTATCTAATTAATTAGGTGTATACAACCTCACCATAAAATGTAGTCCTAACCAATCAAATTATGACACATCATCGATCTCAAATTGATTATACTTATAACCAATTGAAATCAATTGTTCATAATCACATATAGTCGGACTCAATTTGTGATAGTGCATCTCGGCCATTAAAACTTGATTTGATGATAACTTTCAATCTGATGGTCCGATTAGGGCTTATGACCAATCAATTTGATTGTTACAACATCAAAATCATTTTGGTGAAGTGAGATTAAGGGCTAGTGACCAGAATCAAGATGCATATTTTCAAGGCAAAATTACCCTTTTACCCTCCACATGAGGTTAAATGCGGGTTGCAAAATGGGGTGTCAACAATCGGTGACCCAGGAAAAAAAATAACAGCAATCAACCCATATCAACATCAACATCCACCCTCCACATCCACATCCAATCAACAGTAGAAAAAAAAATTTCAAAATCAAAATCAATCAGACCAAATCATGGATCTTCTAGAGAAGACCAAGGAACACGAGTGACCCAGGAACACGATCCGCGTCGGTGAGCTAGGAACACAACCTACGACAGTTGGTGACCCAAAATCAAGATCAAAACCACGACCCACAACCCAGTAACACCACACCATGACCCAGGAACAGCACTGTGACCATCAGACCACAACGGATCACATCGGACCCATGACCATCGGACCACCATCGCCGGACCAGAACCATCGCTGGATCACATCCATCGGGAGAGAGAAGAGAGAAGTGAGAGAGGAAAGAGAAGAGAGAACTGAGAAAAGAGAGGAGTTGTGAGAATACATTTTTTTTTACAATCTAGCTACAGTGAGCTGTTATTGATAACAGCTCACTGTAGCTTGGTGCTAAATTTTTTAAGATTTAGTATGTTTGATGGAAGTGTGTTTTTATCATTTGAGATGCTAAAAATGCTAAAAAATAACATTTAGCATTTTTAGCATCTTTAATAGGAATGCTCTAAGACATAAATTAACAGCTAGGGGTGGCAAAATTAGACACGACCTGCGAACTCAACACGACATAACACGAAATTAACAGGTTATGGGTTGAGGCTTAATGGGTTCGTGTCATATTTGGGTTGACACAATTTACCCGTTTAATAAATGAGTTGTGTTAGTGTTTAACCTATGGAACCTGTTTGACCAGTTTGACCCGTTTAATTAAATGACATTTTACTAATATACCCTTCATACCTTAGGTATATAAACTTATTAGCTGTTTTGGTTTACTTTCTTTGACATAATGTGATTAATTATTTGTGATATTGAGATATACTTTAGTTTTGAATGATTATTTGTGATGTAATTATTTATTAGTTATGAATTTTATATTAAAAATATTTTTTTTTTATAAGTTTTTTTTTTTTTTCATTTCAATAAAATCTAATAAATAGGTCGACACGACTGACTTATTTAATAAATGGGTCGTGTTAGGGTTGAGGAATCTTGACCCGTTTAATAAAAATGTCGGGTTAGTGTTGACCCATATAGTCGAATACTCATGAATTGACATGACACGAACCTGACACGTGAACACAAATTGTCACCCCTACTAACAGCCATGGATGGAATGATGAAAATCATAACGTTTTGCAAAATTTAAGGACAAAAAACAA
Organism: Notholithocarpus densiflorus; assembly: GCA_030021035.2. Classification (NCBI taxonomy): domain Eukaryota; kingdom Viridiplantae; phylum Streptophyta; class Magnoliopsida; order Fagales; family Fagaceae; genus Notholithocarpus; species Notholithocarpus densiflorus. Next base: position 3,874 of record JARYZH020001818.1, on the reverse strand, counting down.
ACTTCTGAAAGTTTAGGAACGAAAAGAGAACTTTTGTAATAGTTTAGGGACAAAAATGATATTTTACCCAAGACAAAAAAAAAAAAATTGTTGGCTGGTGGGGAAGGACAGTTTTGTCTAAAACTCAACTTTCCTATTTTTCCCCAATTTGGGGAGATTAGGGTGCACGCACTTTTATTGCTCTTCTATAACCTTGTTTTTAAAATTTATTTTTATCTTTTTTTACTTTTTCAGGAAATTTTTCTGAAGCCTTTTTGGAACCAAAATCCAAAGAGAAGGATCAACCCTTTGAAATGCTGCACAATCTCTAAAACTCTATTTCTCCCTTAGCTTTTCATAATTAGCACTTTGCACTCGTTCTCATTTTTCATCAGTTTAACATAAAATTCTATATTTTTAAATCTTATATTTGAACCCAAACTAAATCAACCTTCATACCCTTGTCCCTCTATAATCTTTTGTTTCATTTCTTCTGGTAATTGTTGTTGTTGTTGTACATTTGGCCACAAATATAGTATACCAAAAACTAAAAACTAAAAAAATAATAAATAAATAGCACAACATATTTCCATTATTATTGCCCTTTTTTTCTACATGGAAAAATTGAAAATAAGTTGTCCGTATTATCCACTACAAAAAAACTAGACTATTGCGGTGGGCCAAAATCGCTGCAAAAGCCCAAAAAACCGCTGCTAAAGGTTCATTTGGCCTATTGTGGCGGTTCCACCTGCTAGCCTTGCACTGCCGCAATAGCTCTATTGCGGCGGTAACAAAAAACGCCACTATAAATGCACCTTTTAGTGGCATTTTTGGTTTTTTGCGACGGGCAGAAAATCACCGCCATATGCTGTCAGAATTCGTGTCAATTGACTTTTAGTGGCGGGTTATTCTCATCGCTATTGGTGTCTACCTTTAGCGGCGAGCAAAAGGCGCTGCTATAGGGACCAATTAAAACAAACTCATTGAACTTTTAGCGGCGGGAAGAAACGCCACTATATGTGTAAACCTTTTAGTGGGCGGGCAAAAACCCTGCTATAGGGCATCATTTAAATCATAATATATGCACCTTTAGTGCCGCTTTTTGACTGCCGCTATAGGTTTTTTTTTTTTTTTAGCATGTATTAAAACCACTATTTTTTTTTACAGACCTGTTACAAAGAACCTGTAATAGTTTTAGCTCTACTAACACAATACCACAAATGCAACTAATTAACAATACCACAAATGTCTCCAAACTAACGTAACATTAACATAGAAATATATTATCAAATACATATAACATTGTCTATAACCATCATCATAAGATTAACAAAAAAAAGATGTGGTCCTTTGAATAAAACAACCGCTCAAAATAAGCTAATACCATAATCAAAGTTCCAAAATGTTTAAAAATATCCTCCAACACTTGCAAAAAATGCAGTTGTAACAATGAAGTTCTTTGTACACAAAAGAGTCCTTGAACACCAAGATAAAATCTATAAGCTTCTTTGGTGATGGGATGCAACTGATGATTTTTGGATAGGTGGAGATTGTTGGACCGAAGGAACATCCTACATACAAATTATGATTACTCAATAAGTGCATATAAATGGAATAGAATGACAAGAAAATATTACCAAGGCAAAAAATGGGAACAAGTTCAAACAGTGTCCTATATATATATATATATATATATATATATATATATATATATATGATCTAATTGATTTGGATAGAATTGCAGTGCTACTTAACTGAGGGCTCTTGCAAAAGTCATATCAGCTAATAGCTAGCACTAAATCTATTTTCAGCATTGCACAGAACTTTTGATTTCAAATGGCTAACTACAGAAATTAAGTGCACCTAGTAAATAAATATTAAATGGCTAACTAAAGAAATTAGCATAGTGAAAAATATAGTCAATAAATTAGAGGGGCATGCGTAAAAAATAAACAAGTACAACCATCATAAAAATTGAATATTGAGACATGTTAAGGTCTCTATTATGGAAAATAGAGTTCCACCATTTCTAATAATTAAATTACTTTTAATTAGTCTTTAAAGTAAATGTTGGAAGGTCCAACAGTTGGGGCATGTTACTATGTGAAACTGGAAATCTCAAACCAATTAAAGTTGTGGTTTTGCAAACTAAAATGGCATGACTGGCTGCTTGGTTTCAGAACAATTTGAAATGGGATAAATGCTACTAGCCAACTATGTGCCATACATGCTAGTTGCAATAATTAGGGTGGAACGTAACTTATCAACATAAAATAGGGTGTTCTAAAGACTAAAAAGCAAAGAACCTAACATACTACAAACTGCTACTATCATTTAATAGCATCCAAAACTGTAAACATACTATAAGTATGTCCATCACATTCCAAAGTAGGCTAAGGAAAGTAGTATCATATCTATGCTGGCCTAATTGACTAGTCAAGTGACCCAACAACCAGCTATGTTCCGAAGAAAACAATGAATTTAGTCGCTGGTGACGACAGCGGTGTGGGTGGCTCTGGTCTGGTAGTAGGCGGAAATTTTGGGATTAGGGATAGGGTTGAAGGGATCGACAGTGGCCATGAAGGAGGAGTGGGTTCTTTGGAGGATGAAGCGATGTCGTTTGGTAGGTCCTCTTGGTGTCTGGTGAGGATGGTTGGTGAGGATGACTAATGAGGATGGAGAGAAAGAGAGAAGAAGAGTAACGGCAAGAGAGAGGGAAACAAATTTTGAGGGAAAAAAACCTAAGTAAAACCTAAGTGAAACACGTTAGGAGGGAAACAAATTTTTGGGAAATTTTGGGTGGGAAAAATAAAAGAAGACAGATTTATTTTGAGGAAAAAATAAAAATAAAAGAAGACAATTTTAATTAATTACCATTTTTGACTAGCAATTACCATTTTGTCATGCATTTTGTAATTGTACATGAATCAAACACATCTATATATCTAAGTGAGTTAATGAGTGTAAAATATTAAGAATCTAATATAAAAGAGCTTTGAAATAAAATTTAAAAAAAAAAAACAATCACATATACTCAATAAAAATTACCACACAACTTTCTTTAAAAAAAAATACCACACAACAAAAATTATCACACGTTCTATCTTATTAAAAATTAAAAAATAATGATTATAGCTATTATTAAATTTATGTAAGAATTTTAATATGTGGCTAACTACGTTTACTTTAAAAAAAAATAATATGACTAATTGGATGGTCAGATTGAGAGAACATAACCATACAAGTACACAACATATGTCTATCACGCACCATACTTAGATTTGAAATCTAACCATTGGATTTGAAGAGTGTAATGAAAGGTTAATTCTGGTAAATTATGGTTACAATCAAACGGTTGGATTTCGAGAAAGATACAGTCAAAGTTGGTCAAACCCAGTCAAACTTAATAGATGGTCTCGGGATCACTGGACTTGGGGAAATTCATATTCAAATCTTGATCAATAGGATTGAAGAGTATGGTGACATATTGGTGTTGGTAAAATTTGAGACCAATTGGATAGTTAGATTGAGTAAACATAACCATACAAGTACACAGCACATGTCCATCATGCGCTATACTTAGATTTAAAATCTAACCGTTAGATTTGAAGAGTATAATGATTAACCACGTTTACTTTAAAAAAAAAAAAAAGACTAATTGGATAGTTAGATTGAGAGAATATATATAGTCATATAGGTGCACAACACATGTCCATCACGTGCCATTCTTAGATTTGAAATCTAACTGTTGGATTTGAAGAATGTAATGAAAGGTTCATTCTGGTAAATTATGGTCACAATTAAATGGTTGGATTTAAAGAAAGGCGCGGTCAAAGTTGGTCAAACCTGGTCAAACTTAATAGATGGTCCCGAGGCCACTTGACTTGGTGAAATT
>JARYZH020001817.1:0-21930 GCA_030021035.2 Notholithocarpus densiflorus | reverse complement strand
CAAATTCCAAGTCTAGGTTATCACAATCAAACAATCATATCATGTAAGGCAGCGGAAAGATAAATAACACAATGATATGATCACCCAGGAAACCAAACCGATAAAAACCTGGGGAGGATTTAACCTAGCTATCCTCAAGGTAAAAAGCAAATCCACTAAAAAGAATTGAAGTTCATACAATAAGACTTACAAACTCCCCGTTTGACTTCTTATTGCTACCCACTAATAGAACTTACTGACACGATCACGTGCAAGCTCCGAAACCACGGACTCCTTCTTTCTTGGATTCACCACCAGATACAAGCACACCCACTTGTTTTTCTTTAGGCTTCAATGGCAGCAACTGAATTGATCATTGAGGTGTAGATAACATCTCCTACTTGAAAACCCTAAGATTTGTGTAAAGGAAAGTTCCTCTAGATCTCTTAAGAGATTTACACAAAACAGCAATATGAGCAACAATACAACTCTCAAGCAACCAAGACTTTAGAGAGGTTTGGGTACAAAACCCTAAAACCAAAAGAGGCATAAGAGGCACTCTAATCTCTCTCTCTTCAGTCTCAAAAACATGGCTTAGGGTTTCCTTTATATAGTGGGAGAAGTAGATCTGAAACCCTAATCCTTAATGGGCTTAAGCTGCTGTTTGGGCCGATTTAAAATTTTGCAAATACGATTTTCGATTGATCGAGCCTGTTCTTCGATCAATCGAACCAGGTAGAATATGAAGTCTTCTTCCCGCAGCTTGTATGTTCTTGAATCTTAACTTGAATCACCTTGAGCATTGTCTAATAAAACCTATAGACTCTAAGATCTATATCTAGACAAGTTTGTGTTCACGATTTGCAAATTGTTCTAAACATTTAGAACCTAACAATTAGGATGCATGGTTCAGTCAAAATAAGGGATTTGAGTGTGTAAATAAGCATACTAACAGTATATTAAGTATTGGTGAGAAAGTATACTTAGATCCCGTCGTTCATTTTTAACACAATTTAGCCAACTTATTAAATTAACCAGTTATGATAGTGAATGGATTTTGTTAGGACATATGTGAGAATTGTTAGAGACATATGTGATGTAAATTGGCTAATCTTTTGATAAAACGCACTTTACTTGTAATTTGGTAGATTTAGGATGGGTTTAGTACTTCAAGAAACAAGTGTTTAAGTTTAGTATTGAAACCATGCAAGTTTGACCAAGAAACAAGATAAGCTGTTCATTAAAGCTCGACAGTAGTCTTGACAAGATCCTTTCTATCGAGGTTTAATGTTGAAGCTCGACAGAAGCTGTATCTGTCTAGAATTACGAAATTAGAATTTCCAGATCTGATTTCACACATATCCAATGAGTATTTGTGTAGGGTTTTTTTTCTCACAACCCTAGACATATATAAGGATTATTTTAAGGGTCGTTACACTTGATGCAAAGTCATGTAAAGGTTGTTGCAATTGTTGTTACACACATATTGTGACCGGAGACATTCTTGCCCTAGTTCATCATATTCTTTGTAGAAGCTACTGCGTCTTTGTGTCAAGGGTTTTGTAATCAAGGAGCTTCCTGATCTTCATTGCTGGATGAACTGAAGAACTTTGCAGCCAACATCTTCCTCAAGTTGGTGTGTTAGTCACGTACTGGGATTCGTGCATCATTGATTAGTTACGTATTAGGTACTAAGGTTTTTTTTACTTGTAACCGCTTGTTTTGATAATATTGGATTCTCGGGAGTGTTGACCTTAAATTCACCTGTTAGAGTTTTGCCTCAGTGGTTTTCCCCATTTGTAAATGTTAGGACATATGTGATTCACTTGTTAGGAACATATGTCACTATTTTATGTAATTGGCTAATCCTTTGACAAAACGCACTTTACTTGTAATTGGGTAGATCTAGGATGTGTTTAATACTTCAAGAAACTTTGTTTCAAGATCAAGTGTTGAAGCCATGCAAGTCTGTCCAAGATTCAAGTCTGAAAAGTGTCTGTCATTAAAACTCAACAACTAGCCATCTATCGAGCTTGAAGAGTTGTTCAGCCCCATGGCTCGACAGCAGCTCGACAGATAGGGTATCTGTCGAGGTTTATGAAAAACAAAATTTCAGTTTTGTTTTGACTCTAATCTGTGATTATGTGTTTTAACTTTCTTTTCTCACAACCCTATACATATAAAAGGATTATTTTAAGGGCCGTCAAAGGTGACACAAGTTGCACAAGTGTTGAGCAAAGTTTATTCAAGCAAATTGTGACCGGAGACAAAATTTTCCCTAGTTCATCTCTTTTGTGAAGAAGTTGCTGTGTTTGTACACCGTTGGGTTTTGTGACCAAGCATCTTCTTGATCTTCATCATTTTGGATGAACTGAAAAACTTTACAGCCAACAACCTTCTCTAGTTAGTAATTGAAGTCGCGTACTGGGATCCGTGCAATTGGTTAGTCACGTACTGGGAGCCGTGCATTGAAAAGGAGAGAGTGTCACTACAGAACAAGTCCAATTGGGTATTGGGGTAAGGGTTCAACTGTAGGTTGGTATAAGGTACTAGGATTCCTTTACTTGTGATAGGCCACAAACAGATTGACCCCTTGTGATTGAAATTAATTAATTAATTAGCCAAGTTATTAATTAATCAATTTATCATGCAAAATGTGTGGTAGCACAAACAAATCACCAATAAACTAATTATGCAGCGGAAAATAAATAACACGGTGATTTGTTTACGAATGGGGAAAACCTAACAGCAAAAACCCCACCGGGTGATTTTCAGGTCATCACTCCCGAAACTCCACTATTATCACAACAAGCGGTTACAAGTAAAGGAATCCCAAGTACCTTACCAACCTACAGTTGAACCCTTACCCCAAGTACCTTACCAACCTACAGTTGAACCTACAGTTGGACTTGTTCTGTAGTGACAGTTCCCCCTTTTGATGCACGGCTCCTAAGTACGCGACTTCAATCACCAACTAAGAAGGTTGTTGGCTGCAAAATTCTTCAGTTCATACACAGCAACTTCTTCAAGAGAAAGAGATGAACTAGGGCAAGAACTTCGTCTCCGGTCACAATTTGCTTGAACAGAGTTTGCTCAATGCTTGTGCAGCTTGTGAACTCTTTGACGGCCCTTAAAACAATCCTTTTATATGTTTAGGGTTAGGAGAAAAGAAACCTTAAACACATAATCACGGATCCCAAGAAAAACAGATTAGATTGCTGTTTTCTTAAACCTCGACAGATAGGAGGTGTCGAGCAGCTGTCAAGCAGTTGTCGAGCACATGGGCTGAATAGCTTCCTTAAACCTTAACACATGCTAGCTGTCGAGCTAGTTGTCGAGCTTTAATGTTTTTGCACTTTCAACTTGTTTTCTTGGACAGACTTGAAGGCTTTAACACTTGATCTTGAAACATGGTTTCTTAAAGTATTTAAACACATCCTAAATCTACCCAAATACAAGTAAAGTGCGTTTTGTCAAAGAATTAGCCAATTACATAAAATCATGACATATGTTCTTAACATGTGAAACACATATGTCCTAACAATCTCCTCCTTTGGAAATCTGTGACAAAACCACAACAAACAAATGAACATATGAGAGAAGTCATAAATCACTCAACTCATATTCACTTGTTGAATACAATAAAATCTATCCTAACACAAACTCTTGAAAAACTTTGCAAGAAGAGAGTTTATGGCAAGTAGACTTTGTCAACCTGTATTTCTGAAACACTTTAAACAAAACTCATCAAGGCATCTTTGTGTGAAACAGAAATAATAGATTGCATACAAGTAATAAGAAGCATGTGTATAAAGAGAAAAAAGAAATAACAAATGAAGGGGTAGGTGAAAGAAACAACATACATCATCATAAAGATAAGAATAAGTACAATGTATGTCTATATGGTCACAAGACCTAATGTAAAAGAACAATGTATCTAATTAAGAAAAAAGAAAAAGATACATGTAAGCCTCACTACATCCCTCAAAAAGAAACAACACTCCCCCTAACAAAAAGATCCTATACTAACTCTTTCCCTAAGAATGACTATTCTCATATCCAAAACTACTTCCCCTTTTTCTCACTAGTGACAAAGGGTAAGAGTGTCAAGTAGACATCTCATCGGTAGAGCTAGCATCTCCATCATCATCATCCGAAGCATCATCGTCATCACCATCATCATCCTCGGAATCAGAAGCCATGGGAGGAGGTGGTGAAGGAGAAGCCTCAGAAGCAAAACCACTCATGGTCGCCTGTCGCCGTGCAATACGACCGACACAAACGTTCACCTGATACAATTCCGTAGAGAGTGTATCTAGGCGAGCATCCATGCGCTGTAGTTGCGCCATGATGTCTCCTAATGACACATCGCTCATAGAAAAGGAGGGAGCGGATGTGGAAGGAGCAGATCTGGATGGAGCAGGACGGGAGGGAGGAGCTGCTGAATCCGTCTGTTACGACTTAAACTGTGCCTCGCTACGTTTAACGGTAGCGTAGTCTATGGCATACATGAAAGAAAAATGGTCGGAAGAGGGAAAAGGAACAGAAAAATGGCTTAAGATCCTCGTGATAGCGGAAGGAAAGATGAGCTTATCACGGGACGCCAAATCTAGATGAACATCTATAATAGAAAGAATGAAATGAGAAGGGAAATCTATAGTAAGATGCTCAAGAAGAGACAACCAAAATTAAGCACGAGGCTTTATGATGGAGTTGTAGTGAGAGAGTGGATGGAGTACAAAAGTCATCACCATGTTTAAAAACCTAGGACCTTTTGCAAAGCCCTTACAAGATGTGAACTGGCGACCACCCCAATTTGAGGGATGCTCACAGAAAGCAGCCATGAGCTCATCCTTGGACACGGTCTGCAGATGATCACAACTAGGATGTGATCTTTTTGCTTTTGATTTTTCTTTGCATATTTTCTTTTTAAGCAAATCATGCATGGACATATAAGAGATTGAAAAGAAATACCCAATTATGTTAAGCATTTAACATTTCAATTTTGCTATACCGAAGCACACAAATGTCATTCATGATTGGTGGGCAACAATGGTGAGATGGTTATTTATGCCTTTCTCTTAGGATTTTCTAATTCTTCCAGTCAAAAAGAGTGATACGAGTGTTAAGTACAATAGAAAACTTAATCTTACTCATTACAAACAAGAGCCACAAAGCTCACTTACTTAGTTGTGCATAGAGATGCTCATCTAAGCTACAAGAGATACAAAGTTTAGAAAACTTTGTTTCAATGGCCATCCAAGGTACACAAGTACCAATATACACAAAACACATACTGTTTTTTGTATTTTTTTTTATTTTTCAATTTTTTTATATTTTATTTTTATATGAAAAACAAAACAAAGAAAAATGAAAAATAACCAAACAAAAACAAGTTAAGTAAAGCAAAGCATAAAAACTAGACTGACTCAAAACTTGAAAGCAAAACACACAAGTAATGCAAACAAAAACAAAAAGAGAGAGAAGAAAGTGATAGAATCACTTGGAGCCCTTTTCCTTCCACACTCTAGAAGAACCTTTCCTTTGATTAAACCCTTGAACCGGCGGTGAAGGGGAAGAATTGAAACCGTTCAAGTTCGAAAGGAACACGATGGCTTTGAGAAGATCTCCAAGGGGAGCAAGAGAGGATTGAAGCTGATTCTGGCTTCCAGATGCTATCATGCCGTTGCTCTGTTGAGTGGCAAGCCACTTATAGCAATTTGGTCGAGTATGACCGACAACTCCACAATGATGATAAAGATGCTACTTCTTCTATTTAGGCTTTTGAGAGTTAGCCTTTTTAGTCCTAGGGTTCTTAGTTTCCTTCTTGTCTTGCTTAAGGGGTGCTCCTAAGATAGATTTATTCTTGTCTAAGTTCTCACTAGCTAAAACAGTTTTAACATCATTGTTCTCAATTTCAACATTATTAGTAGGAGGAACAAAAATAGTAGAACTAGTAGAAGCAATATTAGAGGAAGAAAGACCATACCCTAAACCTATTCGATCATAAGCAGATTTTTGAAGATTGAGCATCTCATCAAGCTTTGCACTTGAAGTCCTCTCCAATTGAGCTCTAACTTGAAACAGCTCCGCTTTAAGCTTCTTGGTCTTCTTAGCCAAGAAATTGTTCTCGAACCTTAGTGCACCAATAGTCTGATTAGCCTCATCAAACTTTGTGGGCAGCTCTTCACGATCAAGTTCCACATCACTGAGCTTCTTAGTGGTCAACCTATAAAGTTTCAAATGTTTTTCAGAAACTTTGAACAATTTTTCATAGGTTGTATGGATATCATCTTGATCATCCATCTTCTCAAAATTGGACTCCACCAAGTCCTCTTCTTCATCCACACTTTCAACAATCCCCTCAGTAGGATTGACAGTGGCAGTGAAGGCATTCAAGATTCCGTCATCTTCATTGTCGGAATCATCCTCAGGCTCGGGGTCGCTTAAAGTAGCAGCAAGTGCCTTGCTCTTCCTAATGCTCTTGAGATATGTAGGACACTCATTTTTCATGTGACTGAAGCCTTGACACCCAAAGCACTTAGGTCCTGCGGGAACAGTGTACTGACCGCCATCCCTAGCATTCGTCTTCCTTTTGTCTTGACTCTTGAACTAAGAACAATTAGATTGCCTACGGTCGTTGTCGAAGCCCTTTCCATTGGCATTCTTCATGAATTTCTTGAACTGCTTGGTGATGTAGGACTTCATCTGAGTCACTGCTCTTGACCTTCAAAGCCATGCTCTTGCTCTTACCTAACTTACCAATCCTAGTCAACCTTAGCTCATAGGTCTGCAAATTTCCAACCAGCTCAGTCAAAGGAATCTTGTCAATATCCTTTGATTCCTCTATCGCTTTGATTTTGGCATGGAATCTCTCGGGTAGAGATCTGAGCACCTTTCTCACAATCTTGGGTTTAGGAATGGTTTTCCCAAGATTGAACGCAGAGTTCACTATGTCCTTCAACTTGGCATAGAACTCATCGAATGACTCATCCTCCTCCATCTTTATTTCTTCAAAGCTTGTAGTGAGCCTCTGTAGCTTTGAATCCTTGACAGCCTTTGTACCATCATAGGTTGTCTGGAGAATGGTCCATGCCTCCTTAGCAGTTTCAATAGAGAATATCTTCTTGAACTTCTCATTTGTGACTGCACTTAATAAAGCATTCAATGCCCTGTTGTTGAAGTTTGCCGCCTTGATCTTTGCATCATCCCAATCGGCCGGCGCTTCTGTAGGCTTAGTCTAGCTTATCTCCACAGCTTGCCACACCTTCTCATCTAGAGACTGCAAGAAAGCTCTCATGCGTATTTTCCAGTATGCATAGTTAGTGCCATCAAATAAAGGAGGTACAATTAACGACTGTCCTCTATCCACGACAAACAGGGGTTAATGGATCAACACAACAAAGATTAAACCCTAATTAGAGTGTGCCTACTCTAATACCACTTGATAGGCCACAAACGATTTGACCCCTTGTGATTGAAATTAATTAATTAATTAGCCAAGTTATTAATTAATCAATTTATCATGCAAAATGCGTGGTAGCACAAACAAATCACCAATAAACTAATTATGCTGTGGAAAATAAATAACACGGTGATTTGTTTACGAATGGGGAAAACCTAACTGCAAAAACCCCACCAGGTGATTTTCAGGTCACCACTCCCGAAACTCTACTATTATCACAACAAGCGGTTACAAATAAAGGAATCCCAAGTACCTTACCCAATCTACAGTTGAACCCTTACCCCAATACCCTTACCCCTTTTGATGCACGACTCCCAAGTACGTGACTAACTAATGCGCGAATCCCAGTACGCGACTTCAATCACCAACTAAGAAAGTTGTTGGCTGCAAAGTTCTTCAGTTCATCCACACGATGAAGAACAAGAAGATGCTTGGTTACAAAACCCTATGGTGCAAATACACAGCAACTTCTTCAAGAGAAAGAGATGAACTAGGGCAAGAACTTCGTCTCTGGTCACAATTTGCTTGAACAGAGTTTGCTCAATGCTTGTGCAACTTATGAACTCTTTGACAGCCCTTAAAACAATCCTTTTATATGTTTAGGGTTAAGAGAAAAGAAGGCCTAAACACATAATCACGGATTCCAAGAAAAACAGATCAGATTGCTGTTTTCTTAAACCTCGACAGATAGGGGGTGTTAAGAAGCTGTTGAGAAGGTGTCGAGCACACGGGCTGAACAGCTTCCTTAAACCTCGACACATGCTAGCTGTCCAGATAGCTGTCGAGCTTTAATGTTTTTGCACTTTCAGCTTATTTTCTTGGACAGACTTGAAGGCTTTAACACTTGATCTTGAAACATGGTTTCTTGAAGTATTTAAACACATCTTAAATTTACCCAAATACAAGTAAAGTGCATGTTGTCAAAGGATTAGCCAATTACATAAAATCATGACATATGTTCTTAACATGTGAAACACATATGTCCTAACAACTTGTAACCGCTTGTTGTGATAATAGTGGATTCTCGGGAATGGTGACCTTAAAATCACCCGGTGGGGTTTTTGCCGTGTTGGTTTTCCCTATTCGTAAACAAATCACCGTGTCAATTTATTTTCCATTGCACTTAGTTTAATTGGAGATTTTTTTGTGCTACCACGCGTTTGCATGTTAATTTGATTAATTAACAATCTTGACTAATTAATCAATTAATTCATCACAAGGGGTCAATTCGTTTTTGGCCTATCAAGTGGTATCAGAGCAGGCACACTCTGATTATATTTTAATCTTTGCTGTGTTGATCCATTGACCCCTGTTTCTCATGGATATAGGACAGTCTTTAATTATACCTCCTTTATTTGATGGCACTAACTATGCATACTAGAAAGTACGCATGAGAGGTTTCTTGCAGTCTTTAGATGAGAAGGTGTGGCAAGCTGTTGAGATAGGCTGGACCAAGCCAAAGGAAGCGTTGGCCGATTAGGATGAAGCCAAGATTAAGAAGGCAAACTTCAATAGCAGGGCATTGAATGCTTTATTCAGTGCGGTCACTAATGAGGAGTTCAAGAAGATATCCTCTACTGAAACTGCTAAGGAGGCATGGACCATCTTCCAGACAACCTATGAAGGAACTAAGGCTGTCAAGGATTCAAAACTTCAGAGGCTCACTACAAGCTTTGAAGAGATTAAGATGGATGAGGATGAGTCGTTCGATGAGTTCTATGCCAAGCTCAAGGACATAGTGAATTGAGCTTTCAATCTTAGGGAAACCATTCTTGAACCCAAGATTGTAAGAAAGGTGCTCAGATCTTTACCCGAGAGATTTCATGCCAAGATCACCGCTATAGAGGAATCAAAGAATATTGACAAGATTCCTTTGACAGAGCTGGTTGGTAATCTGCAGACCTACGAGCTAGGGTTAACGAGAATTGGCAAGTCAGGTAAAGGCAAGAGCATGACCTTGAATGGCAAGAGCATGGCCTTGAAGGCCAAGAGCAGTGACACTGATGAGTCTTCAGACGATAAAGATTCTAAGATGAAGTCCTACATTACGAGGCAATTCAAGAAGTTCATGAAAAATGCCAATGGGAAGGGCTTCGACAAGGACCGTAGGCAATTCAATTCTTCTCAGTTCAAGAGTCAAGATAAAGGGAAGAAGGATGCTAGGGATGGCGATCAGTACACTGTTCGAGCAGGACTAAAGTGCTTTGGGTGTCAAGGCTTCGGTCACATGAAACAAGAGTGCCCCACATATCTTAAAACCATTGGGAAGAGCAAGGCATTTGCTGCAACGTTGAGTGACACTGAGCCTGAGGATGATTCCAACAATGAGGATGACGGAATCCTGAATGCCTTCACTGCCACTATTAATCCTACTGAGGGGATTACTGAAGACGTGGATGAAGAAGAGGACTTGGTGGAGTCTAAGTTCGAGAAGATGAATGATCAAGATGATATCCATACAGCCTATAAGAAATTGTACAAATTTTTTGAGAAGCATAAGAAACTTTATAGGCAGGCCACCAAGAAGCTCAGTGATGTGGAACTTGATCGTGAAGAGCTTTCCATAAAGTTTGATGAAGCCAATCAAACCATTGGAGCACTGAGATTTGAGAATAATTTCTTGGCTGAGAAGACCAAGAAGCTTGAAGCGGAACTGTTTCAAGTCAGAGCTCAATTGGAGAAGACTTCAAGTGCAAAGCTTGATGAGATGCTCAGTCTTTAGAAATCTGCTTCTGATCGAACAGGTTTAGGGTATGGTTTCTCTTCTTCTAATATTACTTCTACTAGTACTAATGTTTTTGTTCCTCCTAGTAATAATGTTGAAATTGAGAACAATGTTGTTAAAACTAATTTAGCTAGTGAGAACATAGATAATGGTAAATCTATCTTAGGAGCACCCCCTAAGCAAGATAAGAAGGAAGTTAAAAACCCAATGGCTAAGAAGGTTAACTCTCAAAAGCCTAAACACAAGAAGCAGCATCTCTGTCATCATTGTGGAGTTGCTGGTCATACTCAACCAAATTGCTATAAGTGGTTAGCTACTCAACAGAGCAACGACATGATAGCATCTAGAAGCCAGAATTAGCTTCAATCCTCTCTTACTCCCCTTGAGATCTTCTCAAAGCCCTCATGTTCCTTTCGAACTTGAACGGTTTCAATTCTTCCCCCTTACAGCCGGTTCAAGGGTTTAATCAAAGGAAAGGTTCTTCCAAGGTGTGGAAGGAAAATGGCTCCAAGTGATTCTATCACTTTCTTCTCTCTCTTCTTCTTGTTTTTGTTTGCATTACTTGTGTGTTTTGCTTTACTATTTTGAGTAAGTCTAGTTTTATGCTTTGCTTTGTTTAACATGTTTTTGTTTGTTTTCTGTTTTGGTTATTTTGTTTTTCATATAATTTTTTTTTGAAAAATCAGAAAAATACAAAAACAATGTGTGTGTTGTGTACATTGGTACTTGTGTACCTTGGATGGTCATTGAAACAAAGTTTTCTAAACTTTGTATCTCTTGTAGCTTAGATGAGCATCTCTATGCACAACTAAACAAGTGAGCTTTGTGGCTCGTGTTTGTGATGAGTAAGATTAAGTAATCTCTTGTACTTAAACACTCGTATCACTCTTTTTTACGGGAAGGACTAGAAAATCCTAAGAGAAAGGCATAAATAACCATCTCACCACTATTGCCCACTAATCATGAATGAAATTTGTATGCTTCAACATAGCAAAATTGGAATGTCAAATGCTTAACATAATTGAGTATTTCTTTTCTATCTCATATATGCCCATGCATGATTCGCTTAAAAGAAAAATATGCAAAGAAAAATCAAAAGCAAAATGATAAAAAAATGCTTTTAAATATGATTGCAGGCGTGTACTCTAGGAGATGTGAGAGTTATAGGATGTACCTCGAAGGTGATAGTCCCCATCAAATAGTTATGATTATGTGTGAGTTAAAGTGATTTTCTCATATCTCAAATCGTCATAACATGTATACACTTATGCAATCTTGCGATGTTTTTCACACACAACACGCAATATTCTTTGCTACTCTTGATACATGTGCAGGTACAATGTGATTTGGCCATCACAAGGTTTACATGTGCTAATGTGTGCTCACTAAACTATCTTGACTTGTTTTTGAAATATAAAATTGGTTAGACTTGTTTAGTGTGTGTGTTTGTTTTTGGGATCAAAATGCTTATATTTTTTATTGAGAGATGATTTTGAGAGTTTAAAATGGTTTTTGGATCTTTGGCTATGGTGCATGCTTGATTGCATTCATATCTGTGTTTTTCCCTTCTTGAAAAACTGTTTTTAAGCAATCTTGACACCTCCTTGATACCTCTCGACACCTAGCTTATCTATCGAGCTCTTCAATTGATTGTTATCGCAATCTCGACACTTCTCAATAGCTAGGTGGATCGATCGAGAAATCTCCTGTCTCTTCGATAGCTTCTCGACAGTTGGTGGATCGATCGAGCTTTATTATTATACTTTCTGCTGAATTGTTCCTCGACAGATCCTCGACAGCTGCATCTGTTGAAGCCTGTTATGCTCAACATCTCTTGACACCTCTCGACACCTTCATCTGTCAAGAATTATTGAACTTCTATAAAAGGGTTCTGTGCGATCCGGACTTCATTTCCTCGATCTCTCTCGATTTGTCCGTGCCTGTTCATCTCCCAAACACTCTCTCTTTCACTTCTAACCTCTTCCTCAAGAAATTTTCGAGCTTAATCACGTTCTTCCTCACTTGGTAAGTCTCTAATCCCTCTTTCATTGTGTGACGTCCCAGTCACATGTCCTTCCGTGCTAATCCTGGAGTTTTACTCCAACATGCATGGAATTGATTCTTCAGTACCTCTCTTTCATACTTGCATTCGAGGTACGCGCATTGTTGTCACACTGGAGTTGGTATCCGATGTGCTCCGTGTCCCAAGGGTAGAGCATCCTGACTACCCCGATTGTGAGCGTCTGAGGACTGTGTCCAAAGACGAGATGATTTCCGCTTTCTGCGAGCGCCCTTCTGATTGAGGTGATCGTCAATTTACACCATGTAAGGCCTTTGCTAAAGGTCCTAGATTCATGAACATGATGATGACTTTTGTTTTGCACCCACTTTTTCACTATAACTCTATTACAGAGCCTCGTGCTCGATTTTTGCTTTCTTTGTTAGAGCACCTTACTATAGATTTTCCTACACATTTTATTCTTTCTATTATAGATGTGTATAGGGATACAGCTACCCGTGATAAGCTCATTTTCTCTTCGGCTATCACGCGGATTTTATGCAATTTTTCTGTTCCTTTTCCCTTTTCCGAACACTTCCTCGTTATGTGTACCATTAACTATGCTACCGTTAAACGGAGCGAGGCACAGTTTCGATCGAGGCGGTCTGGTACGGTAGCTCCTCCCACTCCTTCTGCTCCATCAACATCCGCTCTCTCCTCTTTTATAAGCGGAGTGACACTCAGAGACATCATGGCGCAGCTTCAGCACATGGATGCTCACCTTGATACACGCTCTACGGAGCTGTATCAGGTGAACGTTCATGTCGGCCGTATTGCATGACGGCAGGCAATCATGGGTGGTTTCGCTCCTAAGGCTTCTCCTCCACCTCCTCTAGTGGCTTCTGATTCTGAGGCTGAGGGTGATGATGATGGTGATGACGATGATGCTTCTGATGATGATGATGGAGATGCTGGCTCTACCGATGAGATGTCTACTTGACACTTCTACCCTTTGTCACTCGTGACAAAAAGGGGAAGTAGTTTTGGATATGAGAGTAGTCATTCTTAGGGGGAGAGCTAGTATAAGACATTTTTGTTGGGGGGAGTGTTGATATCTGAGGGATGTAGTGAGGATTATTTGTACATTTTTTTTTTCTTTACTTTAGATACATTTATTCTTGTACATGGGTCTTGTGAACATTATTGACATACATTGTATTTATTTTCTTTATATGTTGATGTATGTTTCTTTCACCTATCTTTGCATGTGTTGTTTCTTTTCTTTCTTTATACACATGGTTCTTATAACTTGTATGCAATCTATTATTTCTGTTTCACACAAAGATGCCTTCATGAGTTTTGTTTAAAGTGTTTCAGAAATATAGGTTGTCAAAGTCTTTCTTGCCATAGACTCTCTTCTTGCAAAGTTTTTCAAGAGTTTATGATAGGATAAATTTTATTGTATTCAACAAGTGAATATGAGTTGAGTGATTTATGACTTCTCTCATATGTTCATTTGTTTGTTGTGGTTTTGTCATGGATTGCCAAAGGGGGAGATTGTTAGGACATATGTGATTAACTTGTTAGGAACATATGTCACTATTTTATGTAATTGGCTATTCCTTTGACAAAACGCACTTTACTTGTAATTGGGTAGATCTAGGATGTGTTTAATACTTCAAGAAACTTTGTTTCAAGATCAAGTGTTGAAGCCATGCAAGTCTGTCCAAGATTTAAGTCTGAAAAGTGTCTGTCATTAAAGCTCGACAGCTAGCCATCTATCGAGCTTGAAGAGCTGTTCAGCCCCGTGGCTCGATAGCAGCTCGACAGATAGGATATCTATTGAGGTTTATGAAAAATAGAATTTCAGTTCTATTTTGACTCTAATCAGTGATTATGTGTTTGAGCTTTCTTTTCTCACAATCCTAAACATATAAAAGGATTATTTTAAGGGCCGTCAAAGGTGACACAAGTTGCACAAGTGTTGAGTAAAGTTTGTTCAAGCAAATTGTGACCGGAGACAGAATTTGCCCTAATTCATCTCTTTTGTGAAGAAGTTGCTGTGTTTGTACATCGTTGGGTTTTGTGACCAAGCATCTTCTTGATCTTTTGGATGAACTGAAGAACTTTGCAGCCAACAACCTTCTCCAGTTGGTAATTGAAGTCGCATACTAGGATCCGCGTAATTGGTTAGTCATGTACTGGGAGCCGTGCATTGAAAATGAGAGATTGTCACTACAGAACAAGTTCAATAGGGTATTGGGGTAAGGGTTCAACTATAGGTTGGTATAAGATACTGGGATTCCTTTACTTGTAACCGCTTGTTGTGATAATAGTGGATTTTCGGGAGTGATGACCTTAAAATCACCCGGTGGGGTTTTTGCCGTGTTGGTTTTCCCCATTCGTAAACAAATTACCGTGTCAATTTATTTTCCGCTGCACTTAGTTTAATTGGTGATTTGTTTGTGTTACCACGTGTTTGCATGTTAATTTGATTAATTAACAATCTTGACTAATTAATCAATTAATTCATCACAAGGGGTCAATTCGTTTTTGGCCAATCAGTAAACAAATCACCTGTGTCAAAGTTATTTTTCATTGCATTTAACTTGGTGATTTGTTTGTGCTACCACGCCATTGCATGTTAAATTGACTTAATTAATTCACTTGGATAATTAATTAATTAATTTGCCAAAATGGGTCAATACATTTTTGGTCTATCAGATTTCTTGTTAATTAATCAAGCCAGAACAAAGTAAATAACACTTTGATTTGTTGATGTTAAGATTTTAATGTTGGCATATTCCTTAACAAATTTCATTGTAATTTCTTGCAATTAAAATTCATGCAATTTTACATTTGTGGGTTGTATTGTAATTGAGTTGAGAGGTTAAAATACTGAAAATTGGAGCTGCTATTAAAGAATCTTAGTCGCTTGAGTTTGGGTAGGTCGGGTGAACCTGTTGAACAAGATCAATGCACATTTTGAAAAACGATTGGTAGAAACTCTCGCACGAGCCTCACCTGATCCTTGGTAAAGTGAGATATATAACTTGGGAGAATTTAGTTACATACCTTTTCTATTGTATCCATCCAATTAACCTTCTCATATAAATCTCAAATCCCGCAAAATTACAAGCCCAATTCTCAGATTAAAGAGTGAGAGCTACCCATTTTCCATGGAAGAAAACTCATTGTAGTTTCTACCTTCACCCTCTCAAATTGCTATATTTTTAGAGAGGAGACCCAAGCCTTACACAATAAATAACTTGAGTGATATTTATTAAATCTTGGTGCTAAGAATCATTGGAGCAATCCTAAAATCTTCAAGAAGCCTTGAAGTAGCGAATGATGGCGCAACTTGCAAAATCAGTAACTAGTAAGGAGAAAAGATTGGTGCAATTGGATGCTTGCAGGAGCAAGAAGCTCAAATACTTCTACCCTTACTCGGACGGTTTGTAAGTTTAATATATTGAAACTATTTTTATTAATGAATTGGTGAGTGCTATAAACTTCGGAGATTTTTCTGCCCGGTTGGAGTTATTGTCTCTATAAAGAATTCGCGGTGTTTGAGTATTTGCGATTGTTGGGATTTGTTGCTTTGTTGTGTTTATCATTCGTGAATTAATTAGCTACTTATTAATTAATTGGATTTAATTTTGTAATTAACCTCAAAATTGTAATATATATATATATATATATATAATAATAGGTGAAGTTGAGAGAAAATCAAATTAGAATTCCAAATTAGAGTTCTAATTTTGCGCCATTTGTCCTAAATGTGGGACCACATCATAAATATTCATCCAAATGAGTTATTAAGTATAAAAACCAAAGAGTCTAGAATAAATGAATCGTAAAAAAAAAAAGTGATTCAAAATAATTAAAAAAAAAAGAAAAGATGGACAATTTACATTTAATACCTAATAATATCTTTACAAAATTTTTAAAAGAGTTAACAAAATATAAAAATGACTATCAATAATATTTAAATTATATATATAGAAATTATATTATGCATCTTATTGTATATTTTTAAGTATATCCAAGCATATGCATGAGGTTACAAGCTAGTTAGCCATAATTTGGGGGGGGGGGGGTGTCAAAATCGGTGTTTCTCAATTATTGATGTGAAAAACCTAAGGAAAAATCCAAATGAAAGAACACACTAAGGGTATCATATGTCCAAAGGAAAATTTCACTATTTAGAATTTAAGTTTACAATTGAAATAAACCCTTATTTGTAACTGTTACCTACGTAGAACTTATTGCATGACCCTAGACTGCTCCAATCACCTTGAACTTTTCTATTATGAAATTTTCCACATAAAATTCATCCAAGACTCAGAGGACTGTCTTGATGATTTATTCACAAAAACTAACTATGGTGGCTCTATGGCTTCAAAAATCAATCACCAATCTTCAAAGATACCATCTTTAGATTAACTTTCATGATCTCTAGTATGGTGGCAACAAAGAGAATTAGGGTTTTAAGCTTTGGGGGCACAATACAAGTTTTCTTTGTTTTGGTAGTGTCGACTATAAATACCCTTATGTACTTTTCCAAGTAAGGCTAAAATTTCTACTTGATAGCCAACTTAATGGTCTTAAATAGAATCAAGATTTTTGATTCCCAATCCATCGAGACTCAATAGAGAGTCAATTGAAATGCTTATCTAGATCTATAAAGTTAAATTTATTCAACTATATGTTGGTTTTATTCTGTGCCAAAGTTGCTTGTAATTCAGCATTTAAAAACCCTGTATTTAGATAGGAATAATGTAAGAGTTGTATGTGAGAGAGTGTGAAGATTTGATCAAGAGTGTGCAACAAGATGGTAAATGGCGACTGGAACTCGCAACTGACTCGCGAGTGGTGACTAGCCAAAATGAAGCACACATGTGAAGCATGCAAGAAGATGAAGAGTCAGGATAGCTGGATCACTGCAAGACAAAAAGTACAATCTGGCCTAGTCTGGTAACTGACAACTGGAACTCGCGACTCATCCCAATCGCAAAGTGACTCGCCAGTGCACCCTGTTTTGCTGAAAAATGACTTTTTATATTCCATCTCATAATCTACTATAAATACCCTCATACCCACGAAATGTTGAGAGTTTTCCAGAGAGAATTTTGAGAGAGAAACCCTAGAGAAAAACAAGATTGACTCATCCACAATCTTATACACTTGATTCTCCAAATTCCTCTACTCTCACCCTTTCCATTGTCATACCCATGAGAGGATCATAAACCAAATCCTTACCTAACCAAATTCAGAGTAGTGAGAAGGCTCTTTGTGTTTGGGAAGCAGTTCAAGAGAGAACCAATTCATATTGGTTGATTCAATGGGCTAATTGCGGGATTCGGAGAGCTAGAGAAGACACTGTTCGACGTATCCTTGTTGAAGCAAGAAGCTTGGAAGGCTTAGGTGCACTGGGTAGATTAAGCTCGAAGGGTCTATTGCTATTCATGTATCCCAACTGATTTTCTAATGAATCATTTACCGCTTGGAGGGCGGCGGAGAGGTTTTTCGCTGAGTTCTTCAGTTTCTTCTTCGATAACACGTGCTGGTGTTGTCTTGTGTTTACATTTCTCTTTCCCTTACTCTTAGCTTTTAATTTCTGCTGGTTGTAATTAATTAATGACTAAGATTAGTTTGTTAAATTGGGTTTTGCTTATATTTCATATTCTGCACATATATTGTTTGAATATATGCTTGAATTGGAAAATTTGTATTTGGGGGTCTAAATATTCACAAGTGTTTTATACACTAAGTGAGTTTTCAATTGGTATTAGAGCCAGTACACTTTGATGGATTTCTATATCCTTAGTGTGATCCTAGACCCCTTGTAGCTATGGATGAAGCTATGGAAAAGGCTATGTTGAATTGTGGTGCAAGTGTTTGTGATAATGACTCTATGAGTATTTTTAAAGATTGTCCTAACAATGAACTCCTAGAGTTATTAAAAACAAAGAAACATGCTAGAATGTTTGTTCACATGCTAAAGTATCTTGAACACAAGAATCATGTCTTAAACAATAGTCTATATGACTCAAATTCATTGATTGAGAAGTATAAAAGAAGAAATAGAATATTGTGTGACATGGTTGATCACCTTAAAAAGAGAATTCAATCTAGTAAGAGAATAGAAAATGAAGATGATTTTCTTTTTAAAGATCAAGAATGCTTATCTCATGCTTGCTTGTTTGTGCACACCGCTATGAAAGTATTCAATTCTTGTTTATGGTATCTTGATAGTGGATGTTCTCGTCATATGACAGGAGATAGATCACTATTTAAGTCTCTCAAAGAGAAGGTTGGTGACTATGTAACATTTGGGGATGGAAGCCATGCTCAAGTTCTTGGCAAAAGGACTATTGAGATACCGAGGCTACCTCTATTGAAAGATGTTCTATATAATAAAGGGCTTAAGGCGAATCTCTTGAGCATCACTCAAATATGTGATGAGGAATTTCTTGTTCAATTCTCAAAGAAAGGGTGTGTGATCATAAATGAAGTAAGGATTCAAGTCTTGGAGGGATATAGGACCATCGACAATTGCTATGGAGTGGTTCCTACGCCAAATATCTCTTGTAGGAGTGCCCGAGTTGACGTGTTGGAACTTTGGCATCAAAGACTCGGCCATGTAAACTTCAAACAAGTGGTGAAAGTGTCTAAACTTAAAGCCATTGTGGGGCTCCCAAAATTCGGGAAGGTGGAGAAGACCATTTGTGGCACTTGTTAAATGGGAAAATAAACAAAGGCAAATCATCAAAAGGTGAATATGATCTCTACATCACGTTGCTTAGAGCTTCTCCATGTTGATTTAATGGGGCCCATAAGAACAAAAAGCTTAGGAGGAAACGGTATATTATGGTCATTGTCGATGATTTCTCAAGATACACATGGGTGGAATTTCTTAGAGAGAAATTGGAAGCCTGTGAGAATATGGAGACTCTTTGTAAGAAGCTTCAAAACGAGAAAGGTGTACCAATTGTCAAGATAAGAAGTGACCATGGCAAGGAGTTTGAGAATGCAAAATTTGAGTCGTTTTGTGAGAAGAATGGGATCAAGAAAGAGTTTTTAGCTCCTAAAATGCCTCAACAAAATGGGGTGGTCGAAATGAAGAACCGGATGATTCAAAAAATGGAAAGAGTTATGCTACTTAACAAGTAAATTCCTCAAAATTTTGGGGGGAAGCCATGAACACCTCATGTCACATTGGCAATAGGATATTCTTCCAAGTGGGAACAAAGAAGACCGCATATGAAATTTGGAATGGGAAGAAGCCAAAAGTGAAATACTTCTAAGTCTTTGGGAGTAAGTGTTACATTCTAAATGATCGGGAGAACCTTGGACAATTTGATGCAAAGAGTGACGAAGGTATCTTTCTCGGGTACTCAACCACTAGTCGGGCATATAGAGTCTTCAACAAGAGAACAAAAATGGTGGAGTCCATCAATGTGGTTATTGATGATGCCATAACAAACATAGCAATTGATGATAGTAGAGAAGGAACAAGCTTCAAAGAAGCTATCATTGAGATTGAAGCCCAAGGTGTTGATGTGGAAGAACGTTTACCGGAAAGAGAATCTACTGACGTGAACTCTAGAATTGAGACAAGATCATTGTCTAGATCCCCAAGCCCTTTTAGCCTTCCGGAAGTTCATCCTCCTATCTCCTAGAATGATGTAGTGTCCACCTCAAAGAAGCCAACATCTAGAGTGGTTAAAAATCATCCAGAAAGTAACATTATCGGTTCTTTAGATGAAGGTCTTTGTCTTAGAAAAGGGAGCACGCTTGTTGTAAACCATGTGACTTATCTTTGCTACCTTACTCAATTTGAGCCAAAAAGGGTAGAAGAAGCTCTTCAAGATGAGAATTGGGTGGATTCAATGCATGAAGAACTAAATTAATTTATGAGGAATGACATATGGGAACTTGTCTCAAGGCCCAAAGACACTTATGTCATCGGCACCAAGTGGATTTTCAGAAATAAGACTAATGAGGATGGTGAGACAATAAGAAATAAGTCTTGCTTAGTGGCTTAAGGTTACACTAAAGTGGAAGGAGTAGATTTTGATGAACCCTTTGCCCCCGTGGCTAGACTTGAGTCTATTTGCATCCTTTTGTCCATTGCATGTATTATGGACTTCAAACTCTACCAAATGGATGTGAAATGTGCCTTTCTCAATGGGTTCCTTAATGAAGAAGTCTTTGTCGAACAACCCAAAGGATTCCAAGATCCTCACTTCCCAGATCATCTTTTGAGATTGAAGAAGGCACTCTATGGATTGAAACAAGCACCTAGAGCATGGTATGATCGGCTTACAAATTATCTCTTGGATAGAGGATTTCAAAGAGGATATGCCGACCGGACATTGTTTGTGAAGAAAGATGAGAATTATCTCCTTGTAGCTTAAGTGTATGTTAATGACATAGTGTTTGAAGCCACCATAGACGCTCGTGCTATAGAGTTTTCTGAAGAAATGAAGAAGGAATTCGAAATGAGTATGGTAGGGGAACTTACATTTTTCTTGGGTCTTCAAGTTAAACAAAGGAAGGATGGTATATTCATCTCTCAAGAAAAATATGCAAGAAATCTTGTCAAAAAGTTTGGACTAGATTCCAAAAAGCATGCCTCCACTCCCATGAGTTCATCTACCAATCTTAGTCTTGATTCTTCCGGGGTAGAAGTAAGTCCAACTTTGTACAGGAGCATCATTAGAAGTCTCTTATATCTCACTGCAAGCAGGCCGAACATTGCGTTTAGTGTGGGAGTATGTGCTTGTTATCAAGCAGCTCCTAAGGAGTCTCACTTGACAGCTGTGAAAAGAATCATACGCTATATTAATGGCACTCCCAAGTATGGTTTATGGTACTCTAAAGACTCTAATGATTGTCTAGCCGGTTACTCGGATTTAGATTGGGTAGGAAGTGTTAATGACTGAAAGAGCACTTCAGGCGGATGTTTCTATCTCAGAAACAATCTTGTATCATGGATGAATAAGAAGCAGAACTCGGTATCTCTATCTACAGCTGAAGCCGAGTATGTAGCTGTTGGGAGTTGTTGTACTCAACTTCTTTGGATGAAGAAACTCCTTTATGACTATGGGATTCCTCAAAAAATGATGAGTGTGTTCTGTGACAAAGCTAGTGCCATAAATCTTTCCAAGAATCCTGTTCAGCACTCAAAATCCAAGCACATAGAGATTCGCTATCACTTCATCTGTGATTTGGTGGAAGATAAAATCGTTTGTCTTGAATTGATTCACATGGACAACCAAAAGGCGGACATCTTCACCAAACCTCTCGATGGTCCTCGGTTCGAATCGCTCCGTAAGACCATCAGCATTGGTATCATTCCTTGAAACTCATGTGTGTTGTGTGTTTTACATATCTATCTTGAATTGTTCTTAATTGAGTGAAGCACACACTACTTTGTTGGTAGCATGTTTTTAATTTTTAATTTGTTTTTGTTTAAAAGCTTTGGTTGTTTTTTGTTTTTGATCATTCTTTACTTTGCTTTGTGTCAAAAATCCAAAAACACATAAAAAGTATAAAATCCAAAAAGTTTGATCGGTGGTATTGTGCATTGTCACATGCATGTTTAGCCTTGTACCTTTGTACTAATGGCTTTATGCATTAATGAGCTTAACTTGTTCTTTATGCACTTGTATCTTTGTGGGACTAATCTTAACATCTATGTGATTGCTGTAAATAGATCTTCAAACTTGTCATGAATGATTAGTCAATAGTTTT